>JAQIXP010004853.1:0-11046 GCA_034700285.1 Proteroiulus fuscus | reverse complement strand
TCGGGTTTCACGATTCCTGCTTTATAAGTATTATAATTATTTATGGTTATTGCATAAAGTTTTTTTTATTTTTTTTATAAATGCTAATATGTCAGCCAATTTTTTTCACATTATATATAGTCGTTGTAATTGTTCGCAGATTCCTGTTTATTTAATAGTGAATACCCAAAATGCATTAAAAATTCGAAGAAAAAAATTTGTCGGAATCTTTTTAAAATAGATGTATAATATAAAAAATAAGCTCGTCCAAGTAGGTGGTCCCCCATAACACTTAAAAGTGTAATGTTTATGGGGGCAATGTAGTTTTTCTTCCCAAAAAAACTCGACTGGCAACATAATCTACAAGTGGGGATATTTTCTATATAAAAAATTACAATATCCAACAACCCACATTTATGATATTTATGTTTATGGATATCCCCCTTTGTATATGTTTCTTGAATCGAAAATATTCTTTATGGTATAGTTGTAGAAATTATGAGCTATAGGCTAGCAAGAATTGGTGCCTTATGGACGAAATTTTATTGCTATACATGTCACATGTACATTAATATGTCCTGTCCCTAATAAACATGTGTCATTTATGAAAAGCCCCCATCTGTATGGTGTTACTTTTTCATAACAATTGAACTGCATATATTTGAATTGTTTATATTGCTATTATATGGCTTATACTAGTATGCATGAATGACAGACACTAATAAAATCTTATTTTTATTATGGTTAGAAATAACCGTTTTTTTGTGGATGTATCCTGCAGTTAAAAGTATGGCAAATGGTAAAGCTGTTCATAATTCATGAATGGCCCTTGATGTGCTAAAAGAAACTGGAGGGGGGACACAAAACTAATCTGTTAGCCCTTGACTTGAAACATGGCAGATGTGAATTTCTGAAATTACTATTTGACTGCTTGAGATTGTTATTGAAATTGGCTTCTAATATAGTTCCGTGATTTTTTTTACTGAATTTAAAATTTAAAAAAAAATTAGCAGCAGTAGTTAAAAATCTAGTTAATAAATTATTTGTTTACCAATTTTAATTATTAATTTATTAAATTAAAATTATAGGTGGATACTGATATGGATACAAACACAACGAAAATCATTTATTTAATTATCCAGTTATTAAGGGGGAGGGTTTTACATTTTTTGATGAATGACTTGGTGCAGTGGAATGACGTCAAGCGGGTAAAATGCTTGTCCCATTTTTAACTTCAATTTTTAATGCGATAAGTTCTGGTTTTTTGTTAACTGGAAGATTAATTAATGCCAAAACACGAAAGTATTTTTTCAACTATAATTTTAATCTTTGCATATTATTGATTATAAGAGTATGAACATTACATTTGCATAAAACTCTCAATGTTCAGCTTTGTCATACCAATTTTCAGATTGTTGAAGTAATTGGATTTTTATTAGGCCAGGGACTCCTTGTCACAAAAGTATGCAAATGCCATTCTTCCACTAAAATTTCAAATTTAATTTATGGATAGATACCCTTATGAGATGTACAAAATGTTTACATTCTCTATATACATATAACGTCTGGCAAAAATGTAACTTTTAAGGCTTAGTTAATTATGTATTTTTATGCCAGAATACTTGACAATTTAGTTTGCCTTCCATCAGGGAATTATAAATTTGTGAAATATTGGAAATGTCAGGGATTTTCACTCAAAACATATCAGGAAATAGCAGGGAAAAAGTTCCAACTGGCTATTTTATTGGCTTTTAATACGCCAGGCAGTTATGTATATAGATTGCAGAACTTTTAACCTTTCTACATGCATAGACACCTCACTTGATAATTTAATTAGGTTTATGGCAATTCCGTAGTCAGAAATGTATTTTTTTTTTTTTTTTGGATGGGGAAGGGGGGGGGGCAGTTGACCTCAAAATTCGTTTAAATATAGTATAGTCTGATTGGTGGACACCCTGTAGTCCCTATATGTTCAATGGTTATAGATGAAAGAATGTAGGATTGCATCCCAATTGCTCCCTTTCCTCCTTCCCACCTTCGATGCTCCATTCAACTCTGGCATCTACTGTGCGATATGTAAACAAGGCAATAACATCCTGCCATGCAACTTCATAGTCCCATTAACCAAGTTTAACCAGGGTTCTGTTACCAAGTTGTCGTCACCTAGCTTCATGGTGCAGGGTGAATGATACACAAGCAAAAATCATTGACAGAACTTGGTTGGAAGTCAACTCAGTATATGGTAACAATCTGGCTATTTGCATATAATTAACCAGAAGCTACACGTGTTTGCCACGTTTGGAATGTATACTTTTATGTTTTAAAGAAATATTTGTGAAGCCATAAATTGACACGGGTGGCTTATTCTGGAAAATCGTATAAAAATAGGACTTTCCAAGTGTTTTAAGTGTTTTCTTTTGATTGTGACAGACAGAGCGCAACCCAATGATGACAAGTTTAATGATATAGAGTGCTAAATGTAGATAAGCTATAAAAGCTAAATACAAATGTTTTGAAGCTGACTATTTTCATATATGATAGCTTACTGTCATGTATTGAATTTGCAAAAATAATTAAGTTTGCATGTTATTGTGATGTCCCCACCATCATAATGTTTACAATGGATTACTAATCGGTATAACTACAATAACGTCATACAAATTAGGCTACTAGTTTTCTTAAATGCCAGTTAAGAAAAAATTCTGAATTCTCTAAGTACTATAGCATCTTTAGTCACTGTTGACATAAAATTGAAAATATAGAAGTTAAAAAATGTAATAAGGTCTGCTAGATTTATTTGTAAAAGCGTATTATTTACTAATTTTGAAATTAAAATTTTTAGATTTAATTTTTCTTGAAAAATTAAATAATTTTTATATAAAGTCATGCACAAATAATAAGTTGAAAGTAAAACAAAGTGAGAAATAGTTTCAGAGCTTTATTGGCAAGATGTATTAGGTCTTACTAGATGGGGTTCATAATAACCTGGAAAGTTAGGGAAAATCCAGAAGCAAAGCAAATTAAGAAAATTATGGAAATTTAAATAAAGCAATTTTATATACTGATACTATGCTAGATGTAATGTTTTTGTTATAATGTCTACCAGGACATAAACCAAGCACGTAAAACTGACATCAAAGTGTTTGTGCCATATTAGGAAAACTAAATTTAATAAGGAAAAACTTACATTTGATGGCTTGGACAGTCTTAAAGATAGGCCTATACTATATAATTTTCTATAAATGTTTTTATTTTCTAAGCTTGCAAATACCGGTATCTTGTCCTATTATAGGTTAAGCCCAATTACGAAATTCAGTATGAACCCTACTTGATCACACTTGAACACAATAAAATCATCTTGAGGTAGGCCTTAACCAGCCTCATTACTTTTCTGTTACAAATTTGTGTCCTCAGTTTCAGAAACTTTTTCTAAAAGATTGCAAATCTCCAACTTCCATTATATAAACAAAATGTAGGCCTATATGCAAATATTTTCATTTTAATATTTTTGCCTGGAGTTATTTTTGATCACATGTAATGATAAGATATATCTCACTTCCTTAGTTCATATAGGATCGTCCTCATGATAAAGCTTGTTGCAAAGGTCTATGCCAAGGCAATTGTCCTGTTCTTTGGTCAGTTTTATTATTGTTTTTTGTCCTCATCTTGTCACCTGAGATGATATCAGTCGGAAATGAATTCTTTGTTATCCAGGTTATAGCACCTTAGCCTTTTATTTAAACCTTAAAATATCTCTCGGATTCCTATTAATGATGGGGTGGGGTGGTGCCCCATGTGGGGTTTACGTGCTGAGTTTTTTTTTTTATTTGGGTGGACCAATATGTGCCAACTATACGAGGCGACTGGAAGTCTTACTTGCAATCTTAAGTAACCTATAACGAGCAATTAAATAGTGTAGACAACATTGCAAAGAATTGAGATTTAGAGAAAAAAATGGCGGTTGCTCTTCAAAAGAAGCGAAACAGCAAGGATATACAAGAAGACACCCATTGAGATAACTTAAGAGTATATAGTTAATTAGGACTATAGTACGTGCACTAGAAATGTTTATATACGTATAGGCAGGGATACACTTCTGAAATAAAAACTATAATATTGAGATCAAAACTTGCCACACGACATTTTTTTTAGCAATGATATCCAGAGTATTTTCGTTTAAGCGAATCTTTAATGGCAATTTGTTTCGCACATTAGCTGTTGATATAGACTTTTATTCTTGTGCCTTTTATGGAAGCAGTTTTGCAGGACTTTTTGCAGTTTCGGGCAAATTTTCCTGTATTTTACGCATTATTTAAAAATTTTTTTTTTAAATTTTTTTATGGGTATTTCTATTAACTTCTTAAAAGGTAAGTATCAACGTGAATCAACTAGTGATTTTTAAAGACATTTAATAATTTAGAAGGGCATTGTATTAATATTTCAGTAGATTTACCATTATTTTAAAATCTTGGCTTTTCTTAACGCAAGAAATTCGAAATTTGACCTTGTTTAACCAAGCAATGTGGTTATTACTGGCGCCATCTAGTAGTACAATATGCTTTCAACAGAAATCTGCAGAAATGATAATAATATTATTTTTATGGTTGGCAGGTATAATTGTTGCTATAGTGAACTATAGAGGATTGTCGCAGCTAGGCTAACTAATGATTGTTTATTAAATATGTGAATCGGGGACCTCCAATGACATCAGTTATGGTGCTTAACCTGATGTACCAGTAATGTCTGTCCTCCACAGGAAATATTGTCATCACTTCGTTTAAATATAAACAGGGGCCAATACAGGAGTTTTTGGGCCCTAGGGATACATATATATCGGCGGCGGCCCGGGAGGTGATCTCCAGCACCCCCCCCCCCTTCCCCCATCCTCTGTATTGGCCTCTGATGTCATTTTTGAAGACAATATCAAGCAGTTTGGAGAATGTATTATTTCAAGTGTTTTATAATCCTATAATAAAATATATATATTTTCTTGAAAATTCTTGTTTTAAGGGCAGGGAATTTTTAATGAGAATTGGTAAACATTTTGTGTTTGATGATGGCCATAGCATGATATAGGAATCCAGGGCATTTGCATTTGGATAAAGCTAATTCTAAACAAGGACTAAAATAGTTACTAAAACTATAATAGTTACTAATAAACTAGTACTAAAATTGGTCTGGACCAATGATCTCGCTACCTCGATAAATATTATACATTAATTAATGATCTCTTCCAATTACATAAATCCATAAATACAGTAAATTACTATCACTTTGAAATTAAGTGAAGCTAAACAAACTTTCAGTTTTGGCAGTAACATCATTTACTCACAGATGGCGCTGAACGAATACCAAAAAAAACCCCCATATCAACATTCATTTGCTCGTTATTCACCACTCTAGGCAATGTGGCGCTATATTTGCATTATAGCAAATTGAGAATTACTGACTTTTGGCAAATCTTAACATTGCAATATTGGTAAGGGAGGGGGAATTGTAGTGTAGGCCTATGCACAAAAACTAAAATCATGGAAATTTACTGTCGTCATTAGCCAATTTTAAGCTTAAAACAATTTTTTTTTGTTTCCAGAAAAATAAATGACATTTGACCAAGCCTTCAGGTTTTTTTTGAACAACTTCATTCTCAGAGTGGACTGGTGAGGAATTCCCCATGTTCCATACATCATGCACATTCCGAGTATTTAGGTAAGGAGAAATTTCAGTATTGTCTTTCCAAATATTTTTTTGTTTTGTTGGACCCTAAAAGTATGCTGTGCATGCAGCATCAGCAACGGGAATACGTTAAGGGGGATCAAGTTTGGGGTTATTTGTTGATGACCTGGAATGTCAAACACGTAGAAGTTATTGAGAGAGGGTGTAAAGGTAGAGACCTCTGTCGTCTGCATGTCAAAAATCTTAAAGGAAAGTTGTTCTCTGGAAAAATCCACTTGAATCCTGAGTCGAGTGGCGGCATCCAATTGGAGACTGCGGTCTATATATCGTAGATATGGGACCATTTTCCTAAGGAAATTGTATATTTGTTATTGTTGTTATCCTAAAAGAGCGGCTGCAGCCATTTGAGGGGTTTTTGTGATGAATATTTCTTTTTTGTTAGGATTTTTTTTTTCTCTTTTTTTTGGCCAACCCCCTCCCTCCTCTGGTAAATCCAACTCTGCTATTATTTTGTTTGTTCAACTGCAGTAAACTTCGTCAACAATTAGATAAATACACAATTGAAATGTTTCCAAGCACAAAATGGCCCCTACTTGTTGTGACACTCAGTGGAACCCAAATGTTGAACTGTCAATCATGGTGGCAGAAAGTGGAACTTGCTAGTCATGGTACCACGCAAATATGGCAAAAAAATGCATTTGGGCAGATATACGAACATGGCGAGTAATGTACTGAAGAATTTTTTTTTAAAAAAATGTATACAAGAGAAGGCATGCAATTTGTTTGAAATGAATTGAAACAGCTTTTTTGGAAACACTGGGACCGTCTTCCTAGGTCATATTTTCACGTGCAAAAAGTGGTAACCCTTAGGCGCGGCACCTCTTAACACTGAGACAACACTGAAGTTGTTCAATATTGCCCAAATCTTTTTTGGCATTCTTTTACCTTTCACACAGCTATATTTCACATCTTTCGCATTCCGAGACTCTTGAAACTCAAATAATATTCGTTTTGGCTACGGGGTATAGTCAAAAAAAAGTGCGATGACACACATTTGGGCCAACCAGGTGCTTGGTGGTAATTTGGCTGGGGAATTTTGGGTAATTCAATTTTGCAACATTAAATAATTCATCTGTTAAAAAAAGATAAAAACCACCCACCCGTGTGTGGCCTGCCTTCTTGATGCATGCATGGAGCAAATTCAGCCATTCTTACATATTGTAGTTGCATGTTATTTTTAAATATAAATTTCTTGAAACAAACTGAAATTTGTTGAATAATTAGTTGGTTGAAATCCTAGAAACAAATTTTTACCTGGCTTTGATTTAGGTAAGAATTTAGCATGTTTCAATAGCTTGAATATAGTTTAATAAAGTATTTTTTCATGAATTGGTAAATGAACTTAAAAGTGGACTTGCAGCTAAAAAAACGTAAGTGTTCTTTATGGACCTGCCTCTTGGATGTTCGGACTTCTTCTGAGGTCGCAAACTGTTTATCAGGAGGCAGGACCATAAGGTGCAAACATTTTAGCTTAAATATGACTGTCAAGTCCAAGTAAAGGTACAAAATGAAACTTGCACATTTGGCTAGCATGTTTGTTGCAGAATCTAGACGAGGGTATAAGAGCGGTTACTGTGCGTTTCGCTTAATCCCTTTTTGCTTATTCCCTGTTTCGCTTAAGGAATTCGATTAAGCGAAATGGGTAGGTACGTTTCCCTTATTCCCGCTTTGCTTAATGGCGTTCTCCCACCCACAACGGATAATTAAGCGAATTGGGTTGTTCTTTTTTGCTTAATCCCATTTGGCTTAGTAAAATGTTTAAAAAGGTGAATCTTTAAAATAGATTAGCAACAAGATAAAAAAATTTAAAACTTATTTATTTAAAATATTGGGTTAAGAAAATAAACAATCTATTCTTTTATACTATAGGACCTGCTTTTAATACAGGACTTGCTAAAAGCTAGTCAGTCAGTCACTTAATTTTTAATTTGAAACATTACATCAGTCACTAAGGTGCATATTCCAGGATTGCATATGTACTGGTAAACCGTTCTGAGATTACCATCGTACTGCTGGCAAAGAGTACGGATTGTATCATTTAAATCTGGGTACACCTTTTCCCCCAATTTTGCATGGACGTCGACTAACATCCAAATGAGAACATTCCTGCTCTGTTGTACATTAAATTTTCTTTAGAACTGTAATAAACTCGTAAAGATACAAGATACAATCTGTACTCTTCGAGCCAGCAGTACTATAGTAATCTCAGAACGGTTTACCAGTACATGGATGCAATATGCTGTTGACTGATCAAATGTTTCAAATTAAAAAAAATTAAGTGACCTTTTTGCAAATCTATTTTAAAGATTCACCATGATAAAGTTTTGATTAAGCCAAATGGAATTAAGCGAAAAAGAACTACCTAATTCGCTTAATTATCCGTAGTGGGTGGGAGGACACCATTAAGCAAAGCGGGAATAAGCGAAACGTACTACCCATTTCGCTTAATCCAATTCCTTAAGCGAAACAGGGAATAAGCGAAAAGGGATTAAGCGAATGAGGAAGACACCATAAGAGCAAAGTGAGACATGACTCTTGAGGGGTGTGTGGGACGGGAGGGGGCTAAAGATTTATATCCATGGCTGGATTTATATAATACTGGTAATAAGTCTACTGGTTTGTTGATGCTATGATCTGCCTGAGATTTTTGAATTTTGATGTGCCTTGTGACATGTCCCTAAACTTTCATTAACACTTTGCTTAAGGTCTAAGAGACTGACCTTCACAACCCCCTTAAATCCTGGTTTGGTTAATAACTATGGGTTTAACATCGGTGAGGGGGTCACAATGACGATTATGGACGACCCCTTTTCAACAGAATTTTTGAATTCGGGTATTTTATCTTGCAATGCTGTTATCATACCAGTTTTCACAACTGCAATTATTTGTTATAAATGTGGGAATAAACTTTTAATCTACTAATTTATTGAATGTGCTTACTTTACGTGTATAAAAAAGTTACTGATAAGAGTTCTTATATTTCATTCTGTTATACGTATGTGTAGGCCTACTATAATGTAATAGTGTACTTAGTGTATATAGAAACACGTCTCTATGATTATTTATGCATCGTGTTATCAATGACTGCCCTTAATTATGTTTGTTGTAATTCTTACAAGAGCTCTTACAGCGAAAGTATTTAACACTTACAAAACTCTTGAAGCTTGCCCTTTGAACTCACACCTTTGTGTATGTATGCAGATTGTTGTAGATATTCCAAAGTTAAGCCCATAATGGGTTTAAAATTGAATGTTGGCTCAGTGACTGACATAATCAATTGCATAAGTCGCCTGTCTTACATGCATGGATACGTGATTTTGTTTACTCGTAAACCACTAAAAGAAAGAACAAGATAATGGGAATGATGATCGATGAGGGTCTGTGTCTCCTGAAATTGTTTACCTCCCCCCCTCCCAAGACTTAGATTACTTACAATGCATAGTCACGAAATCACCATGTTTCCACTCCCACACAATTGAAAATCTCAAAAATTTCCGTATCTCTAAATAAATTAAATAGCGTTCATGCACACCTTGTTAAAGCTAGAAATGTCGCACCCTTACAATGATAATCTGATAAGAGAGTACTCCCCATCCTCCATTGAAATGACTGACAAATTTCACTTTTTCAACCGCACATGGCTGCAGGGTGGCTACAAAACTGTGTTGCAAATGTCATCATGTTTGACAAAACTTTGGCTCAAATGTCTTCATGTCAGCTGCATTTTTTTTTTGTTTTAGCTTTTGTTAAAAAATGAAAGTTACCCCCTGAAATATGTTCTGGGCCTCACTTTTTTTAAATCCTTATTTTTAAATTATAACACAATTTTGACAAGAATGTGTTGCTAACCGGATTTAAATGACAAAGGTTTCTTGAAGTGCACAATTGTCATTTAGGACACACAAACACATTAAAATGTATACAATAGGTAAGCCTAGTTCTAATGAATTTCATTTGAATTGGGTTAATTTATTTATATGTCTATAGAGTTGCCAGTCCCTTTTTCAAATATAGATTTAGGCTACTATATATGCTATTATCAAACACAATCCTATATCAGAATTTGTTTATTTCACAAACATTTGGTGCCAAAAAGGATGACAAAGAAAACTGAGAAAATTAAATAAAATATCTATAACACTTGTAATGACTAACACAATTTGACCATTTTTCTAGAAAGATGTAATCTTGATTTGCAATGGCAAACAGCAATGAATGAATTAGAATTCAAGTTATGGTTCAGAAGAATGTCAACATTCTGGACGAATTTATTTTGGGATTTAAAAAACAGAGTGGAAATTTTAACTCTTTGGTTTCATAGTATTTTCCTAAATAAAAAAAAGAATGAATATAGGCCTAACCGATTTTTTACCATCTCAAATATTCCATAATTATGCTTATTAAAAGAAGTTATGAAGGGTATAACATTGTTTGCACCTTTATAACAAAAAATATTGTAGCTGACGTCTTATGAAAGCCATTATATATATATATATATTGCATTGCACGTATTAGATAACCAATGACCCTCCCTGTGACATCATATGGTGACAACAATGACTATGGGCTACTCTCAATAGGAAGATGTTTTCGACACAAACATTGGAATCAGAATCTTAATTGGACTTACCATTCAATAAATATATTATCTTTAAAAGAGCTTGATTTGGTGGGAAATGTTTTTCATAGGAATTATCCATTTAATTTACAAAATTAAGTGGCGCCACCTACTGATTACGCTGAGCATTACCACTAAATTATTTAATGAAATAATGTATCTAGAAAAAAACTGAAGCCATTCACGCATGATCACTATAAGATTTTTAATTTACAAAAGTACTACTAGATGGCGCCAGTCAGTTTTGTAATAATATGGTATGGCGCCATCGATGTATTTCAGAAAAGTTGTAATTTCTGACTATTACCTGCTGAAAAATATTAAATTTATGCACTTCTCTACTTTTGTTTACCTTTATTTTGAAAATAATTGGTAATGAGGTAAGAACTCTTGCTAAGTTAGATATGCTGTTCCGAGGCAAAAGCAGACAGCTTGCAATGTTTTATTAAACTTAAAAGTTAGTAGATTTGTTTTAAAATAAATCAAACTATGTAAAATTCGGTTTATTCATTTAATCTGAAAATAAAAAAATATAATATTATCTGCAGCATAGGGCTAATTGTTTCTCACTGTCAATGGTTCATCAATTTGTAGTTGGACAGTTGCCAAAAATTTTGAGCTTAAGAGATAGTTTATTTACAGCGCATTCCCTTTTTCAACGCTGTCCTCAACGCTTTGAAAAAGTAGTTCCTTTTTGCCCGTTGAGATCAACGCGT
>JAQIXP010004852.1:0-11046 GCA_034700285.1 Proteroiulus fuscus | reverse complement strand
GGCCCCCCCTTGAGATCTGAAATACATTGTAAAATTCCACCGGGCCCCCCCTAACCGCAGGTCTAAATGCGCCTATGAGCACAGCCATAAATATAAAAATTAATTCTCAACGATTATGTACATAAATATTTTCTTTATTATATATTACAAAATTTTTCATAGAAATTTATTCAATCAAAGAAGTTTGTTTAGCCGAATCAGTGCTTTGTTTTAAAGTAACAGCTTCCCTTTTTACTAATGAAAGCAAAGTCTGCGAACTGTCCAGGATCTGAAAGTCGGTCAAAAATTAAGCGAAGATAAAGAAAGAGCTTCTATTAACTAGAACTGGGATACTTGGAGAGAAATTTCATATAAAAAGAAAAACGTTTAAGCTGTGTAGATATTAGACATTCGTGCCTAGACTGTGAGAGGAAACTAAAGTTAAAATATAGTTTTCAGCCAACACAAATTAGGTACACGCATACCAGTTTATCGAGTCATTTATCAAGGTGGTGAGATTTTCATAAAATTCTAAAGATATACATCCCATGAAAAAACCATGGGGCCCACACTATCGTGAAGATATACAGTTGTTGTTAATCCAATACAAAAAAACCAACTGCACAATTTTGATTTCTCACAAAATATGACTCACTTGCTTTCACTTGCTCACCTTTTCATAAGCATCTTCACTCATTTTAATGATTCTATCATATTCCTTCTTTAGATTTTCTTTCTTTTCCAATCTTTCCATTAGGCACTTCAGTTCACCGTTGAGTACTTCAATTTTATTTTCAACTTGTTGTTTTTCTTCTGCGTCTTTGATTATTACTTCGTTCAGTTCTTCACGCTTAAGACGCATTTCCTCTATATCTAAATAGGTATTATGAAACATTATTTCTAATATTTAATTGGATTCTTGGCACTTTGTGTGCAGTCCACAAAATCTAGTTCTCACGTACGCAATTACATTGATATTATTTGCAACTTAAATATGAGGCTTAATATTATCATATAGTCAAAATAGACAGGTCTGCAAAACATCCACTCCATTTACCATGGATCAAGAAAAACGGACTGCATAAAATGGTTTTTGTTAAGAATAGCTCCAAATGGCAAAGCAACTGCCACCACAACTGAATTTTGATAGCTTTAAAAATGAGTGCATTAAATAACGATTAACCTGCTAGGGTTGGTCTAATTTTGGGGATAGGGATGACGCTAATATATTTAAATACTTGAGACTTAATACTCTAGCAGTGGGGAGATCCATTCAGGGTTTAAATTAAAACCTCGGGTTAAGTTGAGGGTTAGTAAAAATTCCTATTGACTTGAGTTGAGGTTTAGCACAAACACCAAGGGTTAACTTTTAACCCTGGATGGATCTCCCCACTGTAGAAAATTTAAAAAATCATACTGGCACGTCAAAACTATGACTACCTTAGTGGTTGTGGTAGAGAACTCCATATTAACTGGGTTAGGAAAGTTCACGAGCTTTGGCACATGTTGATGCGCCAGACATACCCAAAACGTTGCAACAATACAGGTTTGGGAAACCTCGGTTTTTTTCTATGGAAGAAGTTGCAGGTTCGGAAGATGGCTGAGAGTACAAAAAGGCACCCTAAAAGTACCAACTAAACTGAATAATATCTACAAAATCACTATACGACAACACAAACTTCTCTTTAGGACAATGGCAGGGTATCTGGAGGCAAAATTATGTGTTCAACATTAGCATGCAGGGATCGTCTCTTGCCCCTCCTGTCAGGTACTAAAAGAGGATGTTGTCCACATTCTATTGCCTTGCCTGACACTTAGGTTGGTTCTTCTAGTAGAGCTAAATGGGTAAAAAATACTCGGCTGAAATCTTGAGGTCTTCCAATTGGAATCATTTCTCAAACATGTTATGCTTGCTGACACGATGGCCCTCGTACCAACCTGGTCAAAATAACTTAACTTGTTTGCAAGCCAGAAATGAAACTATCTTAAGTTAACTTGCCTAAACTTTTGCAAAAATTATCAAGAGCTAAATTTGGAACCCCAGAGCCACCCAACACAGAACATTGTGTAGTTAAGGAGGCATTCTCCTCACAATTTTTTTTCAGAAATGATTAGATGATCAGATGCATTCAATCGAGAGCAAACTATGTTTCTTTTGCAGTCCAGTCCTTGATTCAAATATGGCAGGTTGCCCTTGTGACGGTTATCAAGCAGAGTACATCTTTAGTTGATTAGTCTGACTGAGTAGTGTCAGTCGTAATTATGATTATGCCCAATTGAATTAGATTGATGATGCCTGACTCACAAAAATTGGACTCCAGTGTGGTGATGATCCACCCAGTCATCATTATTGTTGTGTTACGTACAATGGCTGCAATTTGCAATGAAGAATTTGTTTATATTTAGCTCTGCTCTGCTCTTCTTCTGGACAATATCAAATTGGCATGAAGTCTCCGGGGTTCTAAACAATTCCCTCGATGCCACCAAGCGAAATACCCCATAACTTTCTAGATCAGCGTTTTTCTTAACCATTTCTCCCTCCGGGCCTGATCCAATTTCAATATTGTACCGTGGGGCCAGATTCTGCGAGGCGGGGGAAAGCGGTAGGGAGGGGGGGGGGGGTGATAGGCTATTGTATCAAGATTTGGGCGGTCCATGTTTCTCATGAGCTCATTTTAGAGCCATCAGTTAGAATGGAGGCTATTGTATCAAGCTTTGGGAGGGCCACTTTCCTCATTAGCTCATGTTCGAGCCCTTCGTTAGAAATGTGCTAGGTATTAACATATTGTGTTTAAGAGAACTGATTTTATGATGATACATGATATCGACATCAAAAAGCGTCATCTTTTTCGACCCATCTACAATGCCTTAAGTCTGTCCATAGACATTACTTGTAAAAGTTGGGCCACGAATAATTGATGTTATATGATGACAACATTGGACGCATGTTGTGAGTACACGTCCTGTTTACCTTTGTTTTGCTATGCTGTTCCCAAATGATGCTTTGGACGCTGTTTGAGGTTGAACAGAGAACTTGAGTATAGAAGCTAGGCTATGGTTAAACCCACCACAGCAACTTTAAATTGCTTTTATCTCAATTTGCAATAAATGAATTATCTATATTTAATTCAGTTCTTCTCCTGGACAATCCTGGATTGGTATGACAGATCTCCAGGGTGCCCTCAATGCTGCCAACCGAGGTAAGGCAAAAATAACATTGTCAGCTTTGAGCTGCAGCTTACTTGCTCTAAGCTGCTTACATGAACGCACCCTTACACCCCTCACAGCAGCTGTACTTCACACAGCCCAAGCCCAACTATCAGGGGTACATTTACATTTAGCATACAGCATTTAGCCTTACAATTTTGGTACAAAGCTCGTGCTCAGGATCGAGAATGCAACTTTATAACTTTATGCAATATTATAAACACTTTATCTTTTGTACTTTGACATATAGGCCTTTAATGACTTTTTTGCTGTTGCATTGCTGAAGATATGTCATAACTACAGGATTATTTCTTCATATCAAAATTTAAGACACACGTTGAAGGTGCAAATTAACATGCAAAAGATTTGACGCATGCATTCACAGCGATTAAATTTCATCATTAATTTATACGTACATCTCACCAGTTCATTGTTGTAACCTTGCAAAGCTGCTCCCTGCTTAGACATTATCATTAACTAATCATTTATTTATTTATTTACAAAGCTAAATGAAAAAGAAAACTAGATAAATATACATAACACTGGGAATCTTCATGAACCATCGTGAACTCATACAACCGTACAAATTAGTGGGTCGTCCATAAATTACGATAGCACTTGAAGGCAAAGGGTTGCGGGATGGGGGCCAGGGGGTCAGTATCATGTGTATGAAAAACGTTTTTGTGACCCCAGAAAAGGAGGGGGCATAGGCGGTCGGTGTTATGGACATGGAGGGGGGGGGGGTCTAAGCCCCTCCAATTGAAATATTAAATAGGTTCAATTTTCAAGTTTTTAAGTAATATTTCATAAAAATTTCATTAGCATGCAGCCCCCCCCCCCCCAATTAAAATTTGCACCGGTCGTCCATGAGGGGGGGGGATTATTCCATGGGTTTCATGGTAACCCATGATAAAAAATCCACTTTAATTGAATAGCATGCAGTCACGTGACTAACGCCACCAGTAATCATGGTGACCAATATTGGCGCCATAATTGCTTTTCGATCTGGAAATTAAACACTAATACATAAGGCCTATTTAGTTATTACCATGTTTTTCCAATTATTTTCTGGGAAATAAGTTATGGATATTACACAATTTCAACGACACTTTATAGCCCATTCTAAAATGATGGCACACGTTATTTGCCATAGACTTATGGCGCAAGAAACTTTTATAAAATAATTTATAAATTAATTAATAAAATTATTTATAAAATATCTAATAATTAGTAAAATGCATGCATGTATTTTTATAACTTGGAGTTTATTTTTATCCAAAACTTAAGAGTGAAGGTAAAATTAGGAGAGGTTACAGGTAATATTCTCAACATCGTAGTACGTACTGTTGAGGTACTACCATAATTCCATTTAAATTTTAAAATGCAATGCATTCTATTTTTTTTTTAATATCCATGGACTCATTTAAGTTGTCTACGTTTGTTTACATCGAAGTTTACATTGATTTAATAGAGAGAATAAATGCTGAAAATCTACCCAAAATTGTCCTAGTTTCATAAAAAATTCCGAATGCGTTCATAATATTCGTGACAGGCACTTGGACGTACTAGAAATACAGGGTGTTCAAAATAACTATTTTATGATTTGGGGGAAAAACCAGAAAACCAAACAGTAACAAGCACTGCATGACAGCTGTTACAACCAAATCTAACTGTACTTTCTTTACAAATCTAAATTATAATCGATGTCCTACATTGACATTTGTTTTAACTTTCTTTTCAAATAATGTAATTCACTCAAACATTTAGAAGCAAATTAATGGAAAATAAACACTTCCAATGAAACCCATTGTGATCAAACAATATAAATTGGAAAAATAAAAAATTGGTTTAGTCCAGATACCAAGTCCTTCAACTAAAGATTTTGGCGTAACTTGAGTTGATTTTTTTCCCAAAAAACATTCACGAGTTTCTATTATTGGAAACTAATCATATAGGCAAAATTTGTCTGTTAGTTAGTCTAGTTAAATTCTTCAAATTTGGCCTTGTTTCAATTAGTATTTAATTTGCGTGTGTAGTCCTTGACATTTTGGACAAGAACTGGACAAAATTCAATAAATCCGGAAACTGGCATTTATATCAGACAATTGTTACATTTCTGCGAAGCCTTGAATGGATTGTCCTGAAGTGGACATGAGTGTCGATTGTAGTGAAGTACCACCACAATTTGTATTTCTATTCAAATGACATTTACAAAAGTGAAAAGGAAACTTAACTATAAACAGATATAATCATATTCATTATGCTCAAGTCTTATTTACGATTTCATGTTAGCTCCCCACATTCAAGTAATTTAATTCATTATTGGAGACATGAAAGGGACTGTTTTTACACTTTTAAAAAGAGTACTTTTATCTATGTCAGTCTGATGATCTATTTAGCACCTATTTTGCAAGGAAGTACTTCTGGAATCAAACAGTAGGTAATGCTTTACAGGAATGAGGAACTTCCTATTCAAAGTCCAAAATGTAACCAATACTGTATACCTAACAATTAAAGAGAAAGTCTCATTTTATAACAAGTAATTCTTAAATTGTGCACACAAATAATAATTGCAGCAAAGCTTCCATATTGATGAAATTACAACGTTTGCAAAATACATGCTAGGTGCCATTTTTTCATAAATTTAAGCAGACACAGAAATTGGTGGCGCCCTCTAGGACATGCAAGTCTATGTGTTTCATCAGAGCTGATGCCTTTTACCCAGTAGAGGGCGCTACACAGTGTCAGTGAAATGGTGCCAATTTGGGCTTTCTATTTTCATCCAAATCATGTTTTCGGGACATTTTATCTAATGATCGGTAGGCTCAAATCCAATTGCAATTTCCATATCTATCCTAATTTTTCCTGCTCTTTATCCTAAAATCAACTTATTTCAAAATTGGGAATGTGAATAAATTACAAAATCATAAATTGAATTTGGATGAATTCGTGTTTATTTAGAAAACCGTGAGAAAATTTTTAGAATTGATGTAAAACCATTTATATCATGCTGCAAAATTATTATGTTGAGCCATAGATTTTATAGACACACAAGTGCTTTACGTTCCCCAAAAAAACTTATTTGAATTCACTTTAATTTCTTCAATCGGGTATACTGGATATATTTCAGACAAATTGATCTTTCCAGGCATTATATCATTGCATTGGCGATCATTCAATCATATGCCTATAATTAAAATTTTCTCAGAGCTGATATGGGTCAATTTTTCTACTTTTCATCAATGTTTCATATGTATTAAATCATATTAAGTAATGCTATTATAATCTCCCCTGTGATAACATCATGGATTGTTCCCGTAGTAAGCTTGTAACATACATATTTTAATAAAAGGTGGTCACGAGCATTATTTGCCCCAAAAAAACTTTTAGTTCAAGACATCCCAAAATTCCCCAAAGCTGCAATTGTCTGTCAAAACGAACGACTGCTATTGGGTAAAAACCAAGCAGGTATTAAACAAGGTAAAAACTGTATCTAGCCAGTCCGAGACTAGTTGGCTATAATAAAGATGGTGGTGGGCCTAAAACAATAATAATAATAATAAAAAATCCGTTATTCAAAAGATGTGACTTTTGCCGACCTTGTGCCGCATATAAATACTCGAGAAAAGAGGCTCAAAGACCTCATTTTAAATTTTCAAATCATTTGGAGACACGAGACACTTGTAAAGAGTGGCTATATAGTCAGTGGACAACATGAAGTATTTCGTTTTAACCCTTTTACTAATAGGAGTAGCCATTTTGGCCACCACGGCTAACCCAGTTCAGCCAGCGGCCCATGAAGAACCACCAGGTAGGAAAATAATTATTAAAAAAAATTATATAATAGGAAATTCAATATTAGAATATATTTAAAAAAACAAAAAAAACTTCTTATCGAATTATAAAAATAAAGCAATTAATAAATAAACGTAAATACATTAATGAAATAAATAAAGAAAACATTTTCAGAAAACTAATTAAAAATCTCTGGCTACATGTTCTTGTGATTTTATTTAAATGATTTAATGATTTAATGTGACCTTATTTAAATAAATTGTTTTAATCCTCAGTGTTTTTTTTTATTTATTTTACAAACTCTTAAGATTTAGTCAAAGTGCACTTGAAAAGTTTTCAAATAATAGGCCTATACATATATTTAATTTAGCAAACAGTATTAATCCAAAACATTCTTAAATGTGTTACATTGTTTCCAAGAGTTTGCATCCATTCTGTCAAGGAATTAAAGGAAAAGTGAAAATGTGTGGCACAATTAGGCAGGATTTGTAAATCCAGCTTAATTTAGGATTTGGTAAATCCTTAAGGGCTTGTATGCTTATTTTGGGATATACGCAGACCCCATTTCGACCATTGTTGAATGAGCCATCAGTGGGTCAGGGGGACCAAACCCTGTAAGTCTCTATGAAATAGACCATAATTAGCCCATTTTTAACCATTCTCTACCTTTCCAAATTTCTAAATAAAGATGGGGGACAAGGACGTCCACTATAAATAATGCCAAAATTAACACAATTTATACAAGTGGACCATGACACGCATTAATTTAATTGGATTTAATTTAAAAAAGGTATATTTCAGGGTTTCAAAATATGGTGTCTACCAATGCTTCCATCAGTAAAAATATATCGCAAACTTGTTATGCGATATATAGTAGTGCGTGCTGTTAGGTTAGTTCAACTTATATTTGGGTTGAGCAACACGGAAAAAAATTAATAATTTAATCACGAAGAATATAGTTATTGGAATTTTTACGATATAAAATATACAAATTTGCAAACGCCCTAATTAGCACTTATCCGCCCAACAGCCCACATCTCCCAATTAATAATAATGATATTCACGTACCATAATATATCGCAATATTAATAATATAATATGCAATATATATAACAATGCCACATTGTGTATTCTACTGTAAGTCATTTTCGGGTTAGGAGCTGGTTTTTCTGGGAAGCAACTAACCTTTACCTGAGCTCGTTTACATAATTAGATTTGGTAACCCTTTTTTGACTTTCCAGTATTTCCTGGTAGTTATTCTAAAGTGATACAATACAGGGTCATAGTTCATACAGGAAATCTAGCTCTGCGGCGTAAGCTTATATAATAATTTTTTTTTAATGTAGAAAGTTTGTAGCCAATAATGTAAAACTATGTTATAGGTGAGTGGAATAGAGGGTAAATTGAAGGGGGTCACTGCGCTTTTACTACAGTACTTGCTGGAAATTCCAGGTTGAACTTTTCAGGAATAAATAAATATTAAAAAAAAATAAGGCGAAGAACTGAAGAAAAAATAAGTACTGGATATTATAGAACCAGTTCTATATAGATCATTCTTAAAATTCCTCAGTAAAAAAAATAAAAATAAAACAACCTGAAATTCTCCTTAAAAAATAGCAATATATTAGTGTGTGGTACTTGAATCTCCAAAACGTGCAGAAAAGGTAGTTTTCTAACAGATTTCCAAGAAATTGCTATTTGTTTTGTTTAGAAAATTATTGTCATCTTCTGGAAAGCTATTACACAATAAAGGCTGTCCTACATACTGAATAAAAAACCTTTGAAATGGCATTTTCATGCTCGTAGTGGTTTTCTTCTAGAGACTAGAAAGAGAGCATTTCTCTGCAAATTCCAGAATTTTCTGAAATAATGTTTAGAACATTATCTCAGAGCTTCTATTAGGCCTACTATTTTCTATGGTAATGCCAAATGAGACATTCTTTATGATAAATGAATTAGGCAGTCCTGCAGGGTTCATAGACACAAAAGTAATTGAAAATAAAAAAAATAGTCTAGAAAGGTCATGGGACAGTATCTTTTCAAGGAAAATACCAAAAAAAAACCTTAATTACTGGGGAAAGCCATGGAAGCACACTTACAGAATTCAGTATAAACCCCGTCACAAAAGGCATTCATGTATTTCAACTTTTTTTTATCTGCAATCTAGGATGTTCATTCATAACAGTAACAAATTTTAGAATAAATCATTTCATTTTCAGAAAAGAAATATAAAACAAAAGTATCTTAAGCGTTTTTCTAATAGAAACTGGACTTACGGCAGTTATAAGGAAAGCTGTAATACAATGTAATACTACTCTTATGAATGATTCATTAAATGTATATTTAAAAATAAAAAACTAAATCACTTTAGGCTATATGAAAATCAATCAATTGTAAATTATTTGCCTAAACTTTCTATTCATTGTTTTTTATTTATAAGAGAACTGAGCGGGCATTCCAAGCTCAATTATCATTAGCAAATAAATATATTTATAATTAAACGTATTTCACATCCATGACAGCGGAAGAATACGACGTGGCCATAGAAGAGGAATTCATCGAAGAGCCGACCACGACGGTACGTCCAGCTAGAAGATCCCGTCCATCGGCACGAAGGGAGAAAACCACCAAAAGCGAGCCAGCACCGACGACGACCACGACCACCGAAAAGCCAACAAAACGAACTCGGACCACCACCAGCAGCTCGGCAGCCAGGACGACGACTAAGGCCAGCGGGGATGCAGTGGAAGCGGTCACTTCCACTTACCGCCGCCCAAAATTTCCCCCTCGCAAGCTGCCAGGACCGACACGCAAGCCTACCCCACCACCGGAGGAGATAATCGAAGATCCAGCTGCTCTTCCAGCCGAAGAAGGACTTCCAGTAGAAGGAGATCCGCTAGACGCACCAGTCGAGGAAGAGTTCGTCGAAGAAGTACGATAAATTTGACGCCTTCTTGACCATTTTGACACTTTCATGTTGGACAATACTCCTCAAACCATATTCCCAACCCCTCCCCATAAGATAATTATGACACTCGAAAGAGCCATTGAAGCCAGTTAAGTAATAAAGTTCACACCGTTGTAGTTTTTAAGTTACTCGATTGGTATTCCAAAACGTAAAAAAATAAATTTCAGAAGCACTTCATGCTAAATTGATTTGTAAAAACAGTATCAGCCAACTTGCAAAACACAATGTACTTTGTTAAATATTCTTTTGTCTGTCTCTTTTTTTCACTTCAGTCTTTTTACAAACAAATAAATACTCAGTTTTTACCTAAGGTCTGTTCGTGTCTATTATTATTTATCAGTATTAATTGTCAGAAAATTCAGAAATATCAAATACAATAATGTAGGTCTTTAATATTGTTGATCATGTGAAATTATTCCAGTAGAATTCAAACCTTGTATTGCATTTTGTTTTCATCACATGAAACAAGCTCACTTATTCCCACTATATTTTGCTAACTAAAGCTATTCTGCCACTAACAAATAAATAAAGGTGCCAACGATACTGTACCAACTAAATTCATTAGTAGTTTTTTATGGATAGGGAAATGCTGCACCAGTTAGGTCTCGTATTCATAGAAGGTACACAATAATTACTAGTTGGCGCATTACCGAATCTCTGTTTCAATTTACTCCTGGCCATGCCAATTAAAGTTACTTCCAGGCTATTAGGTAATAGAATAATCTTCACATAAATTTTTCTTTCCATGTACTTTCATCGATTACTCTTAAATAATGATGACTAGCTATCTCGATGAAACAAATTACTATTAAAGGATAAAGATTATACTAGCTGCTATCCCATAATTTTATAAATGAAACAAGAACAATTACAAATTCGCTTGACTTGAATTTTCCATATTGAAATGGGACCTCAATACTGATACGCTACACAAAAAACAACAACAGGTCAGTACAGAATGCCAACGATAACCTCCTAAACCACTCGTTAAATTACTTATATCTTTTCCCTCACACTAGTATTAAGGGGGCTGTCCACACTTTTAAAAAATGCATGCTCCTATGGGAATCTCCATGTTAAGTAAATTAAAGTACCGG
>JAQIXP010004851.1:0-11046 GCA_034700285.1 Proteroiulus fuscus | reverse complement strand
GATGAGTACGGTCGTAAGCTTTCTTCTGCTGCCTTTGACTATTAGCCAGCTTTGCCATCGCCTGTGTCCGCACTCTCCACCGGAGGTTCACCTGCTAACAACAAAGGAGGGGGTACTACACTCTCAAATGCTGTCATCGCCTGAAATCCATGCATCAGGAAAAACGAAGTGTAACCCATGGACACCTGTACACTCGTGTTATACGCCATGGCCTGTTGATCCAACCACCTTGGCCAATCCGCGTGATGCTCCAACAACTCCAGATACGCCCGTATCATTGCCTTCAGCGTCTTGTTAGCTCGCTCTGCTAACCCGTCACTTAGCTGATGGTATGGAGTCGTTGTGCTGTGCTTGATATTATATTGCTTACAAAAATCCAGTGCCACACCACCTGTAAATGTTGTCCCCTTATCAGTCGTCAGGTTCCGAATCCACCCAAACCGATAAATTATCTGCTCCAACAAAAACCTCTGAAACGCCAGAGCAGTCGCCTTTCTCATGGCTTTCACCACCACAAACCGTGTCACGTAGTCCCCTGCAATCAGGATATACTTCACCCCATTAACACCCTTCGGCAACAGCCCGATGAAGTCCAAACCCCAGTGCAAAGCAGGCAGTCCTTCTGGTACAATTGGTTGCAATAACCCCGCTCGCTTGCCACTCTATGGCTTCATCCGCTGACAGTTGTCGCACGTCCTGACATACTGCGTGATCTCCTTGGTCATCCCAGGCCAGTAAAAAGTCCTCCATATCCTTGCCAACATCTTGGCTACACCCAAATGACAATTCACTTCTGAGTCATGACCCACCTTCATGATCTGCGCCAGTAGAGTTGCCGGTACTTCCAGCACCAACCTCTGATGTAGATCATCGCTGACAAGAGTGTAGAGTAACCCATTGACAATGCTGTGATTGTCACTCACCACCTCTCGACAGTCTTCACTCCTGAGCTCTTTGAGTATCTTGCTCGTATACTCATCGATCGCCTGTTTCGCCTTGAAACACTCCGTGTCCCATTGGTCGATCTCGTCAAGAGCCACTGTAGCGTACACCCATTCTTCTTTACCTTCTGCCTGTTGCAGCGGACACCTGGACAAGGCATCAGCATCGACATGTAGAACACCATTCTTGTGCACCACAGAATACTGATGCTCCATCATCTCCAACATCCACCGCCCGAGCTTGCCCTTTGGATCTTTCATCTTCTGGAGAAAGCACAGCGTGTGATGATCAGTCACGATGTTGAAGTGTCGCCCCAACAAGTAATGCCTATTTTTCTTCACCACCCAGATTATCGCTAAGGCCTCTAGCTCTGGGACACCATAATTCTTTTCATGGCTGCTTAGGCACCTCGAAGAATACACCAACACCCGTTTGTCCTTCTTTTCACCCTGGCAAAGAACAGCACCAAGTCCTAAAGTTGACGCGTCTGTGTGCAGCGAGATCGTCGCCGTTGAATCGAACATAGTCAAGATAGGCGCCTGAGTCAACAGCGTTTTGAGCTCTTCAAATGCCATCTCGAACCTGGCATCCCATTCAAAGGCAACGTTCTCACCTGTTAACCGATGAAGAGGAGATGCAATCCTGGCAAAGTGTTCTATGAACTGCCTGTAGTAACTGGCCAGTCCAATGAAACTTCTCACCTGCGTTTCTGAAGTCAGCCGAGGAAACTCCTGTACCGCCTGAATCTTCGCCGGGTCGACCTCTACACCTGCACCTGACACCATATGACCAAGGTATGCCACCTTGTCATAACCAAAGAAGCATTTGGAAGGCTTCAACATTAAATCTGCACTCCTAAACAACACAAAGATCATCCGCAACCGCTCGAGCATGATGCAAAAGAGAGCCCCGTACGTTATCACATCATCCAGATAGATGAGGCAAGCCTCCCATTTTATGTTCGCCAGTAAGATGTCCAACACCCTTTGCATCGTTGCCGGCGCATAACACAAGCCAAACGGCATCCTCACGAACTTGAACAACGCACTGTGGCAGGAGAACGCGGTCTTTTCGATGTCCTCCTCCACCACTCGGAGCTGCCAATATCCACTCGCCAGATCCAACGTTAAAAAGTACTTCGCCTGCGACAGAGAGTCTAAGGCGTCGTCTATCCTTGGCAAAGGATACTGGTTGATCTTTGTTTGCTCATTCAAACGCCTGTAATAGATGCAGAAACGCATCCCACCATCCTTCTTGGTAACGATAACCACCAGACTCAAGTATAGAGACTTACTCGGTCTTACAATGCCGTGTTTCAGCATCTCGCCCAATTCTTCATCAATCACCTTGCGACTATGTTCCGCTGTACGCCTAGATGGAACATGCACCGGCGGTAGACTTTGCGTATCGATACGATGGACCGCTATGTCAGTCTCCTAGCTCCGACATATCTGCTGCAAAGACATCTCGAAACTCCCACAAGAGATCGAGTAACTTGGTTCGTTCTTCAGACGTCCGGTTTGGGCCTAGGTTCCAGGCTAAGTCGGCGGGTTATTGACTTCCTCCTTCTGTCACTTTTTGCACGGCTTCCACCCGTTTGCCTGTCCGATTGTTGTCGTCCATGTAGTGTAACTTGCAGTCCTCTATCGACACCACAGTGCTCACCGTCATATCGCGTCATAGCCAGACATTCTTGTCCATTGTATTCACCACAATAACTTTCTCGCTCCTTGTTGACGGGTCGAGTGGCACTAAACCTTTCGCTAAACATATGCCATTTTTCGCCAACAAATCGTGTTGGCTCCACCAATACGGTCATACCATCCATCACCTGTGGCTCGAAATGCACATCCACACCCATCTGCATCCTTGCCAGAATTCGCGTCGGTACCTTCACGTGCATCAACAACTGCACTGTCAGCTCGTCGACGTCGATATTCACCATGTCGTTCTCCGGTAAGTCTACGACACCTGGGCCATCATCTTCAACCTCCTCAACCACCTCCCCAACCCCATCACTGCAAATGTCCCAGTTGCAAAGCGTCAGCTCTGCATCCACAGCTGACATCAGAAAATACGTATCAGGAAAGTACACTGCCGGTTCCACCATGTCGACCACCAAACCCACCTTTTTGGCTGATGGACACGATTGGTCATCCATCACGAAAATGCGGTGGTTGAAAGTGTGCAATGCCAGTTGTATTTCAAAATTCACCACACCAACTATAAGGATTTTTGTTTGGTGCATCCCCAACACCCGAAATGATTTACGAGGCTTCACATCACACAAAACACCTCAAAGCTGACTTGCCAATTACTGACACTGATGCCCCTGAGTCAACTATCGCATCCCGCTCATGGATCTGCTGGATGATGATGTTCACCCTCGGAAGCCATTCATCGAACTTAGCACCTCGTTGCACCGCTGCTGGTTTCGACGTTAAGTCGAACCGCACGACTTTCTTCACCTTTGGCTGACCAGGTTCTGGTAACGGGTCCAGCCCATCTACCGATGGTGTTAGAATCCCCTGTAGCTGCCGTGGCCTTCGCAACATTGTTGCACTTCCATCGCTCTTCTTTTTTGCAGGCTGTTTATAACCCCTAGGTTTGGAGCAGTCACGCGAAAAGTGTCCCTCCTCACCACACCGATAACAAACAGTACCTGTTTTTCCACTCCTGCATTCCAAAGAAATATGCCCTGGTTTACCACTTGATAACAATGTATTCATGGGCCTGAGCTACTTCTGCCTCGATCACCCTTGGGTTTTACTGACGGGTCTTGCTTACCACCACTCGCCGGATTAGATTTGACCGTCTCACCACTAGCCACTGAAGGCTGCACCCTTTCTTTTGGTCGTCCTCTACTAGGATTAACTAACTGGGTAACCGTTTTCTCGTCATTGAGGACCTCCTCGATGGACACCGCTAACTTGAGAAACAAGTAAAAGGTATCTTGCGGATGACCAGCCATCCATTTTGTAAGCTCACCATGTAAACCCTTTTTCAAATTGTCCAATAGATCTTTCAAAACAACCACTCGACCACCCCTTTCTAACAGATGCACCTTTTCAGTGATATACCGCCGTACTAATTCTTTCGGGCCCTGAACCCTCGCCTCAGGAATTCGTTTCCAGTCCTGCTGGTACGTCGGGGACCGGAAATAATTGAGGAACATGGCCTTCGTTTCTTCCCATGAGCCGGCGACAATCGCGGCGATGTTCGTGGTATGCCAATCGGTTGCTGATCCCACCAAGGTCCGATGAAAACTGTCGTTTTTCTCCTGGTCACTCCAATGCTCCATTAAAGCTTTCGCTTCATATGCCGCAATGTGATCATCGGGGTCACCCAGTCCATTGTACGTTGCAAACACCAACGAACCTCGCTCTTTACGAGCGGCACCAGTACGACTAACCTGTAACACCTGGGCCTGGTCCTTGAGCAAAGTAGTTTGTTCCTTTAGTCTCAGCTGACTACACGTCAGAGACACCCTAGCTTCGCCATCTGATCACCTAATTTCACCTGAGCCTCAAGAAGGGTATTTTGGACGTCGACCATACTTGCCATTTGGTCGTCATGAGCTGTCAACAGCTTCCCGACTGACGCATTGGTATCCACCAATCGGGCGGATACTCGGGCTAACATCGCTACCTGGGCGATCAAATCACGGAGCCCCATCACCCTCTTTGCCTCGATTAGCCATCAGAGTACCCTCCAAAACACCAGAAGAACTGTCTTCTAAGTTGTCCTCCTCCTCCTCCGAAACTGAAGAAATCCCCCTTAACTTGGGCGATTCGTAAAACTTCCTTCTTTCCGCAACTTTCTGACCCCTATGTAGTCTCCGGTAATCCCCGGGCTGATTCTTGAAAGCCTCCTTACATGGACGTTTCTCTCGAGCACCCACCGAAAATAGCACCGTAGACGCCTGAGATGACACAGACCCAGAATCAGAAGGAGGATCACCTTTCAGAGCACCTTTATGCATTAATTGGGCAACTACAAAGCCCCATCAACACCAGCAAGAAAGCACCCAAGAGGTCTAACCAAATAAGCCTTTTTCTTGAACCAAAATGGCGGCGCCCGTGTGTTCAACACAAAAACGCCCCAAAAACACCTAATTTTTAATCAAAACCACCTGGGATTCTCTGCAAAGCACCCAGCAATGCAATGAAACACTACCCTGTTATATTCAGGGGCGTACCTAGTGCCTAGGCCTCGCCCAAGAACACCTCAAAAATCGAAAATAGTATCACCAACACACCCAAATTTCAGTCCATTTTACAAAATACTCACATTAAAAGTAGTGGCAAACAAAAATAACAGCTGATTCAGGTTCTACCCCACACCTCCACCATGTAAGATGTGTAGCACCAGGAGCTTCCGGAAAATCTTCCTTAAATGCTGTTTATTTTTCCACTTCCAAAAGTATTCGTCAATCAGACTTACTCACGTTTTTACTTATTAAACACATGTTTTATTCATAACCATTCACCCTGTTGTGGTTTACATTCAATCTCAGAATATCCCAGTAGCAATCCAAACATCCAACCAACTTGGTTGTTCACCTAAACTGGACTGCCAGGCCAAGATGGCGCCCATGGTCATCTGTGAAAGAATTTGGCTCAGTCACCTGATCCGAATTCTTTCCCAGACGACCTCAAATTTACCCGCCCACCTTGTACTTACCTTTTGATTACCCCTGTACAAAGTGGGCTTGGAGCGACCACCTCACATCGGGAAATGGATAGAACTTCCCAAAGATTCCCCTAGAGGTGAATGGACCAAGATCGGAACCCAGATGTGTTGAAAATGCAGGTTATGACCTTTAGGTCCACATGTTCACCTTGCTCAGCACAGTACATCAAAAATCTCAATGCAGAGGAACATCGCGTTAATCAACCTGAAGCAGCTCGTGCTATCATTGAGAGACATTACATCGATGATTATTTGGACGGTGCTCGGGATGAGGATACTGCAATCTATTTGGTTCGTGATGTGATAAGGGTTCACCTGATGGGAGGATTTGCCATATGTGGATGGACAATACCACTGGATCAATGAGCAAAAAACATTGTGGAGGTGTCAATGGATGCTGACATACAGCCTGAATGTGTCCTTGGATTGCATTGGGATACCCGCTTGGACACCTTTGTGTTTAAACTCACCTTTTATAGTCTGCCAACTGAGATAATAAATGGTGACAAAAGAGCTACTAAAAGACAAGTGCTACAAGTTATTATTAGTATCTATTACCCTTTCAGATTTCTGTCGCTACTTCTCGTCCATGCAAAGAACCTTCTACAAGAAGTGGTGAACAGAAATCGGGCATTCAAAATTTCAACTGGTGTCATTGGTTGAAACAACTACATAAGATTGTCAAGATCAGAATTCCACGTTGTTACTGTCTGTGCTACTCCAACAAGGTGGATGTGTCTATACAACTGCATGTCTTCTGTAATGCAAGCGAAAAGGCCTTCACAGCTGTTGCACATCTTTGGTATCAGCCCCATCATGCAGTTCATACAACTGTTTATGGCAAAGATTTGGGTTGCACCTCTTTGACCAATGATGATACCACATTTAGAATTACAAGCAGCAGTAATGGGTAGTCGTCTAGCATCAACTCTGCACAAGGAACTTGATATGGACTTATCAAGTACATATCTCTGGACTGACTCAAAAACAGTTCTTTGTTGGCTGTGTTCAGATGCTACTCGGTTTAAAACCTTTGTGGCAAATCATGTAGGTGAAATAGAGGAATTATTTGGAACATAGTGCTGGAGATGGCTTCCTACAAAAGACAACGTAGCTGATGATGCACCAAGAGACACAACAGGCATTAATATAATAGCTGAAAGCACATGGTGGATAGGAGCATCATTCTTGAAACTTACAAAGAAGAGTGGCCAAAGGAAGAGGATAGATCTGATAAACATCTCAGGAGTCACAAACAAAAAGTAATCATTGAGCATCTGGAACTGAAACAACCAGAGACATTTGTGCTGTTTAACACTAGACAGTGCTAATCCAGATATTGGTAGATTTTCTTCTGGAAAAAGACTACTTCGTGCCACTGCATGGGTGCTTGGGTTTATCTATAACTGCAGAATAAAACACAAGGAAATGTAAGGAACTAACAGTCCAATAAATTGAAAATGCAGAACAGCTTTGGATTAAACATGTCCAGCAGCAGCATTTACCAGATGATTTAATAGATCTTAAACAAGGGAAACCAGGGCCATGGCAAAGCAGACTGGCTCAGCTAAGCCCAGAACTAGACAGGAATGGCATTATTCGTCAGAAAGGTTGACTTAGTGGACAATGTGAACTGGATGAAAGCATTCAATGCCCTCCTATACTAGACTCAAACCACGCCTATGTGAAATTGATGATATTTCATTATATCACATCAAGACAAATCATCAGGGGCAGGAGTTTGTTGCCAATGAGCTAAGACAACATTTTTGGATACTTCACTTAAGATCTGCAGTACAAAGTGTATGAAGCAACTGTTGAAAGTGTAAAATTAATATGTGCTCCAAATGTATTCCGGAGATGGGACTTATCCCAAAATTTTGTTTAGGAGGCTTTGAACGACCATTTACGAATACTGGAATGGACTATTTAGGTCCTATGTCATTCTCCATTGGACGACGAAGGGAGGTACTTTTTGGTGTTCTATTTACATGCTTCACTACAAGAGTGATACATCTGGAATTGGCTGGTGGACTGACGACTCATTCTTGCAATATGGGTATTCAAAGACTGATCGAAAGGCGCGGAAGCCCTTGGGAGATACATTCCAACAATGGAACATACTTCAGAGGAGCATCAAAAGAGGGCCGTGCTGTCATCACTGCATTTGACCAAAAAATATCTTTTCTGAGTGCGTATCTCGGGGAATTCAATGGTTTTTTATTTGCCCGCTGTGTCCTCACATGGGGGAAGTTAGGAAAGATTAGTCCGCTCTGTGAAAAGATCTCTGAAAGCTACTCTAAATGAACAACATCCAAAAGAAATATTGCATACACTTCCAGCAGAAGCTGAAAGCCTGGTTAACAGCTGACCTTAAACAAATGTTTCCTTGGATGCTTCAGACGATGTTGCCTTCACCCCTAATCATTTTCTCATTGTTTCAAGTAACATATCACCTATTCCTGGAGAACTGATGACAGGAAAAGACATTGATTTAAGAAAAGGCTGGCTAACCACCCAAGCATTAGCTGACCAATTCTGGCAACATTGGGTAAGAGAGTATTTGCCCACTCTCACCCGAAGAACGAAATGGAATTCTCGAACTAAACCTGTTAAAATTAATAATGTTGCCATTATAGTCGATAAAAGTATACCAAGAGGATGATGGGTTCGAGGTATGGTCATCAAGATATATCCAGGCCCGGATGGAATCGTTCGTGTTGTTGATAATAAAACAAAGTCCAGGATTTATAGGCGACCTGTTTTTTGAATGCATACTGGATGTTAACAAGGACCAAGTTAAAGGAAAGGATACATAGACTGAGGATTAGTTATAACAATAGCAACAATGAAAGAAGATGTGTAACAAACTGGGTTACCAGGGGGAAGTATGTTGTGGCAGGAAAAGTTTATGAAAAGTTTATTCGTGCAGAATGATGCTTTAGAAATAATTGCTATTTTCCCCAGCAATTTATATATATATATAATACAAAGTGATTGTATCTTAGGTTGAATTTGAATGGTTAAGCATGTTCTGTGTTAAACGTGATGCACGTGCTATTGTAGATGTGATTGATAGCATGATTTGTGGTGGCGCTGATAGCCTGGCAATTATTTTAGAATGTTTTTGAAATTAGTTTAGATTTACTTTTTGGTTAAATGTGTTGTCATGTATTTGTCGACATATTTGTCAAAATTAATGTAAATAATGTGCCTGTATTTGTGGAACAGATATATTATTAATCATTGTTTAATACAAATATTGTGTTTTTTGTGCTTAGGAATCAGGATTTATTGATATTGCCAACCGGACATTAAAAGTAAATTTGAATTGTAAGTAATCAACTAAAAATTAATCCATTACAATCCTCTATTTTAGATTTACGAATTGTAAATGACGTCGATTCCATAACAACCAGTGGTACATAATATCAGAACTATCCCTTCCAGTATTCACTGCTGACCAGTGTAATGTATTATCTGAATGTTCCCTTTATATATTCATTGTTAACCAGAGCAAAAGTGGAGAACCCCAGGGTCCAACCTACCCACACAAAGATTGCATTAATGAAAACACCTGCAGCAGCTGCTTTGATAGTGGTAGAATGGTGGTAACTACGGCTTGTATAGGTTGAGGAGTCAATACCTTCCAAATTAACAAACAATGGAGTCAACATCTTACTATTTGCAAAGAAACCAGTTGGTGGTTATGGATGATAGAAAAGGAGTTGTGGATGCTTTCTTAATTGCAAAGTATGACTCAGCTACTCCCTCAGCCCATAAAGAATAAGGTGCGGTTCTGGGGAGTAGTCTGTGAATGCCAGACAGAGTTGGGGACGATTGGGACCCTAAGATTTGAAAGGTATAGGAACCACAAATTGAGCCCTACCATCAGCAATGTGAAGAGTGTCTATGCTGAGTGCAGGATTGTTTAAATCCGATTGACGGACGTTAATGCAATAATGCCAACCAGCTAAATATACAAATGTAGCAGTGAGATGGAGACTTTGTTTAAAGTTTTGAGAAGCTGAAGAGCTCTTGACAGGCCCTCATGGCATCTTCATGTGTCAAAATCGACTGCACAAGATGTGTTTGAGGACTTTTGCAATGTGCTAGTAAGCTGTATCCCACAATACATAACATGGCCAACACAAAGACATGGTAGACATTGCCATAGCATTTGCAAACAGGACTGGATTCCCTGGTGTCGTGGGTGCTATTGATGGCTCCTACATTCCCATTAAAAAGCCATCCGAAAACCCTGAGGCATATTTCAACAAAGAAATTTTATTCCATAAACCTGCAGGGCATTGTCTATCACAGAATGTCATTTAGACATGCACATGTAGGTTGGCCTGACTGTTCATGATGCTCGTGTCTATTGAAACAGCCCCATATATGCCATACTTATAGATAACAGTCAGCCCCAGCACTTACATGTTTTGGGTGACTCAGCATTTCCTTAATCTAAATAGTTGCTTATTCCATATCAAGATAATAGACAATTAACCTGCAGGCAGAGGAACTTCAACACCACTATCAAATATGAAGGTTGTTGTGGAGAATGCATTTGAATTACTCAAAGGCAAATTTCGAAGAATAAAAACGTTTTTCGATGTCACCAACATTAAACATGCATCTACCATTACAACAGCAGCATGTGTTCCCCCTAACATAATCATTGAGGAAAAGGATTGGTTATGGGAGGAAATTGACAATGAAGATTCTGATGTCAATGATGATCCAGCCATTTGCCATTTGTCATGAGGGCATTGAACCCCACAACAAAAGAAATGCCAAAACAGACTATTTGCCCATTATACCGTAGGTCATAGCACGTTTTCCATTCTGCAAAGTCAATGACAATGACATGTTAAATTATATTAAAACTAACTAATGCCATACATATACTTTATAATGGCATTGCCTGAATATCTTCTTTGTGTGACATGAAACTTCTCACCATATTCCTGTACCTGTCAAGTGTTCACAATTTACTATAATTACCATGACAAGTTATTATTAATGGCTACTGTGAATCTACTATGGTTTACTTGTCAAATTTGGCACATCATCGTATATTCCCAGCAAAAAAGTGCAGAAAAACTGTAGTTTAAATCTCATGTCTAAAGCTTTATGTAACAAAAGTCTGCATCATTTGTGCAGTTTTTATGTAGAAAAGTTGCATGTTTTTTATACACCTTTTCTACATTTTTTATGTAGTATTTTGGCAATTTTTCTGCAGTGTTTTGGTATCACAAAAATCTAGAAAAAATGCAGAAATACCGTAGACAATTTACAGAAATATTGTAGAAAAAATGCAGAACAATTGTCGAAAAAAATATGCACGTTTTCTACACAAAAACTGGACAAATTATGCAGGCTTTTGTTCCATAAAACTTCAGAAATGTA
>JAQIXP010004850.1:0-11049 GCA_034700285.1 Proteroiulus fuscus | reverse complement strand
GGGGGACTGAGGGTCATGGCCCGCCCCAAAACACAAAATTGGCCTCTATCCGAAACTATATTTAAAAATTGTGAAATTAACTTGGTCTATATTTTGTTGATTTTTTAGTTCATTTGTTGGTGTTTTTGAGAAAAAAAAATTGCATGCGGCGCAATTTTGTGCCAATTTTCTACAAAAAAAGTTCAAATTATTGTCTGCAACCCAAATTTTTAAAAAATTTTTGGTTTGGATTAATTACAATCCACCCCTTCCTAACTCCCCCCCCCCTCCCCAATGGATTTTTACATGCGACCCTGGCGGTTATATTAGCGCGTTGCCCTTGATCGGCTGATGGCTAGCCGCTAAATACCTAAACACTACCTATATCTCTTAAATGTTGTGACCTGCTCTCAATGTTCCCTGATTGTAAATCGATTATTCCAGCTAGAAGATGTAATTTTCGCATCAGTGAAACCCTCTTTTTTTTCTCCCATAAACCTTTTTCTTGCGTCATTCTACGAGGATTTGTGGCTAAAAATAGACTTTAAGCTAAATCATATTGAGAAACATTCATTAAACAGACTTCAATGAGAAATGAGATGAAAAATGAGAACAGGGGGTGGGCCTAAAAGTGACAAAAAATGTGCTTAATTAGGCCTATAAAACACTTCAAATTACATGTAGCAGGATAGTTAAAAGTGGAAAGCAAACACTGATGGAATCTTGGGCCTAACTTCCTACTACACCCTGATCAGGAAAAGATTGGACCGGAAAATTCAAAAAAGGGACCAATCAGAAAGAGCCCGATTTCCACTGATGAATTCAGCCCCTTTAAGTCAGGGTACCAACTGGTTCAAACAAAGAATGAACTGTATTTTTTTGCATTTGTTACTGCAGCACCAAGAAGCAAGATTATCAAAATACTCAAATAAAGAGTGAACTGGGAATTTTTAATGGAGCAATCAGAAAGAAAAACTTGTATTCGACTGATAACTGGTCAGGATACCAACTGGTTCAAACAAAGAATGTACTGTATTTTTTTTTTTTTTGCATTTGTTACTGCATCACCAAGAAGCAAGATTATCAAAATATTCAAATAAAGAATGAACTTGGAATTTTATATCCATAGGCAAAAACAGAAAGAAAAGCATGATTTCCACTGATTACACCAGCATGCCATTAAGTCAGGATACTAATTGGTTCAAACAAAGAGTGAACTGAATTATTTTGATTTGTTATTGCAGCACCAAGAAGCCTGCAGGTTATAATTATCAAATTAATCAAATAAAGAGAAGACCCAGATTTAGATGATTAACTCCAGTTTTTTTAAGGATTAAGCCAGGCTACCAACATGTTCAAGAAAATAGTGAACTGCACTATCTCCATTAATTATCCTAGCATGGTCATAAAGGCCTCATTGACGAAAAAAACCACAAAATTACTGAGATATTTCCGTTAATTCAAATTTGCTAAACCTTAATAAGTTCCAAAATTGGTTTCCCCATATTAAAATATGCAAAAAATTGAAATTAATAAATCTCATTTGCAATTATGAAAGCCAGTATTTACCCTCATTAGATCAAGAGCCCATTCAGGAATGCAATTACTGTGCTAAAAACAGGCCACAAATTAATAATAAATCTACTTGTGTTGAAAAAAGGGTTCGAGCAATTAATAACAAGAAAGAAAAAAAAAACCTTCTGAAAAAGATAAATATGCATGGCTCGTACACATATGATGATCATTTTAAAAGTAGCCCGACGCCATTTTGCCTCCGTGGTAATATAATAGGCAGCTACAATTCCCGGGCTACTTTTAAAGTAATCACTCGTTATGATCTATTATGTTTAGAGTTTATTGTTATGCCTATATACACACAAGCTTTGCACGATTACTGCACGAAATTAGTTATCATCCCCATGATTAAAGGTGCCAGATCAGATCTGATTTGGAGCTGATCTAACTAGATATAAATGAATTTTACCACAATTTGGCCAGAAAGCATAAGCAAAAACAACACTAAAACTAGAAAAATTACTCTACAAAATGCTTTAAATACTCCCATTTTAGAAGCATACTCCCATAATGCACCATTTGACGAGAATAAACTCAATTTCCGGTCATTTTAATATAGGCCGTTTAGTATTTTGAAGATGGCGCCATTCGTCTATGCCAAATAACATGGGCCGCCATTTTAGTACGAACTAAACTGTAGTTGAAATCCATTCATCACAGATGGCGCTTTATATTTGAAAAGGGCATACCGGTATTTACTCCAAAAATCCTGAAGCTTAAATAACACTCCCCTTCAAAAAGTAAAGCGCCATCTATGATGAGTAGCTTTAAACTTCTGTTTAGCTCGTACTAAAATGGTGGCCCATGTTATTTGCCATAGACAAATGGCGCCATCTATGCTGACCAACTACATGGCCCATACCAAATTGAAAGAAAACTTTTTTGTCAAATGATGCATTCTGGGAGTACTTTTGAAAGGGGATATTGGTAGATCTACACTTTAAATGGCTGCTCATATTATTTTCCATAGACAAAAATAGCGCCATCTATGTTAAGTATTACGTGGTTCATACCAAAATGGTGGAAAACTTTTTTGTCAAATGGTGCATTATGGGAGTAGGCCTACTTTTGAAAGGAGATATTGGGAGTAGGCCTACTTTTGAAAGGAGATATTGGTACACTTAAATGGTGGCCCATGTTATTTGCCATAGACGAATGGCGCCATCTATGCGGAATACTACATGGCCCACACCAAAATGGCCGATAACTTTTTTGTCAAATGGTGCATTATGGGGGTACTTTTACGAGGGAAGTATTGTTTCCTTTAAATGCAATAAATGCACATGAGAAGTCTGTTGCTATCAAAAAATATATTACAAAATGCATTTCAAAATACTTCAATAGGTTACATACCTAAAGTCAATTTTTTCACCCCAGTCCAAGCATCTCGAAGAAAATGAAATAACTGCCTTATCATAAGTCCAGGTGACCCGAGTGCAGTCCGCCATGAACTAGGGTCACCTTGTCCATTTTCACTGAGGGTCACAAGGGACTCAGAAGAGGAGGACAAACATGAGGAAGTGGAAGATATGGAAAATGTCCTATTTCTTCTGTTATTTTGACAGGCACTGGTGCGAAAACTAGCCGGCATTTCGTGCAGAATTTCAAGCGAAAAAAACTGCATAAATTGCAAAAATAAATCCAATTTTGACACAACTGCTTTCTTTTAGGCTTCAAGATAAAACTAGATTTATACAACAAATATCAATTTTGAGCTCATATTTCACAGATTCAAATTTAATAAAGCACTTGCATGTCGCTAAAATCTAGCATTTTCTTTTATCGTATTAATAAATAGCCTAAAATAGAAATTTATGGCAAATAAAAATACATGTTATCTAATCTGAATGAGAATTAGGCTTATTCTGGCAAATAACTAAGTTGATTTTTGTGCATCCCTGTAGCAATGGAATATTGTGAAAATTACCAGATTAATCCAGTAATCATGCAGTTATGGAAATGTTAGCAAACAATGCTTTTTTGTGAATTTGTATGCTAATTTAATGCTAATATTATTATTAATTTTGAAAGTTTCTTTGAAAAAGTATAGAATATTTGGTACTTTTAACGAAAATGTAGGAGCATAATTAACATTTGATAATTATAATAAACAAATAAGGCTCAACTGGTATTTCTTTTTAAATTTGCTTTTACTGTAAAATTCTGAAAATAATATAATTTTGGCAAATTAATGCAAGAAAAGTTTATTTACGAGCATTTTCAAAATTTTTCAAAATATTAAATATTAAAGTAAAATCTAGGCTCTTCTAATATATTTTCCAATTTGAATATACTGTTACATTTTACAAGTAAATCTACGAGCATATTCAAATTTTTAAAATTTTCATAAAAAAAGTAAAATTAAGGCTTCCCTAGTTTTTTTCCACAATTTGAAAATAATGTAAATTTTGCAAATTATATCATTTCTGTAAAATTACTCAAAAAAGGAAATACACGAGCATTTTCAAAGTTCACAATTTAATATATTGTACAGTTTTGCAAATTATATCATTTTTAAAAAAAAATATTGCAAGGAAAAAAAATAAATATATGGGATTATAATTTCCAAATTTTGCCAAAAATAAAATAAAATTAAGGGCCCCTAGCTTACATTTCTAATTTGAATACAGTTTAAAGTTTTGCAAATTAATGCAATAAAAGTTTATTTCAAAAATTTTAATTTTTAAACAGTAAGGCTTTACTAGTTTTTCGTGATTTTAATAATGTAAAATTTTGAAAATGGTATAATTTTTGTAAAATAATTCAAAAAAGAGCATAATCAAATTTCACAATTTTGCCAAAAAAATTAAATATTAGAAAATATACATATTTTTCATCCAAATTTGAAAATATTGTACGATTTTGCAAATATAGTATCATCTTTTTTTTAAATACTGCAAGAAAATTTCTTAATTTTTGCCAAAAATGAAATAATGTTATGGCTCCATTATAGGTGGTTTTTTTTATAATTTAAAAAATTACACTAAAATTTCGCAACAAATCCATTTTTTTGCTATTTTAGTTACTGTATGCCTGAATAATTTTGGAAATAACTTAGAATTGCATACCCCCCTCCTGAATTCCCTGAATTTACAAATATTTTTACAGAATTTACAAAAATTTTCAAATTTTTCCGTTTTATCAATTTGCACTTTCCTTCTTAGCTTTAACAATCCATTTGTTGCTTGCCAATACATAAAAAAATCAATATTTTAGCAAAAAAGCATATTATTTCATTAAAGAAAAATTGTACATAAAACTATATACTTAAGTTTTATTATGGCCAATAAAACTCAAGCAATATAATAGAATAATGAACAAAAGAAAGAAAATATAAAGTTAAGAAAAATGCATTGCTTAACATGTAAAAAGATATAACCTGGCCCAATGTATTTAGCACTATATTACATTGCTACAGCTGCTACAATGACGTCACGTATTCCAATATAAAATACTTTTTTCGGGGAAACTCCAGTTATCGAGAAACTCGGCACAATCTTGAAATTCTCATAAACACAAAATGGTCCAATTTCCCAAAACTTTAAACAATATTGAAAATGTCCTTCTTTCCACTGAAAATTCCAACTCAGAAATGAGAGAAAATTCAGGGTAAAAATATGGAAAAATTGTTTGTCTAATAAAAGTTTGAAACACATGGCACCTGCCAAAAATGCATTTCTGGGTTGAAATTATTTCTTGAAAAAATAAAGAGAGGGGAAAAAAATAAAATCAGTTCAGATAAATATTTTAAAAGGTAAGCAAATAAAATGGGGAATGGGGGAAACAAATATTAAGCTTACTTTCAAGAAATAAACTAAAATTATTTTTGAAAAAGTTCACTTATTGAGGAAGGTTACAAAATTTATGTGAAAGTATACAAAAAATAATACATAGGAACTGATTTTTTAAAAAAAATAATGAAAGATAATTTAAATTTTTGTTGTTAAAAATAAAATTAAAACTATTGAAAGTTAATTTTTCTAAAATAATAATAATTTATAAATCCTAAATGATTACATTTAATTTTCTCCAAAAATGCTATAAAAAAATGATCAAAATTCTCCATTACTTGTCCCCTAATTAGTTAATATATAAATAATACATCAAATAGTTTTGATAAAATTTTCTCAAAAAATGCTAATTATGATTTACCACAAATGCAAAATTATTTTGTCTTAATTATATTTGCTAATTCTGTTATAAATATATTTTTAAAACCTGAAATATGCTCGTATATTTTTTAAACCGCAAATATATTTTTAAAATCTACAAATATATTTTTAAAATCTACAAATACATTTTTAAAATCTACAAATACATTTTTAAAATCTACAAATACATTTTTAAAATCTACAAATACATTTTTAAACTCTCAAATATATTTTTAAAATCTTTACAACATTTTTAAAATCTTTACTATATTTTCAAAATCTTAACTTTTTTTTTAAAAATCTCAAATCTATTTTTAAAATCTTAGAAATGTATTTTTAAAATCTTACAAATGTGTTTTTCAAATCTTATAAATCTATTTTTCAAATCTTATAAATGTATTTTTAAAATATTGTAAATGTATTTTCAAAATCTTATAAATATATTTTTAAAATGACAAAAAAATTTCATTTCAGTAACCCTGCTAAAAGCTAGGAAGGATCCATTTTAGAACAAGAATGCTCAAAACGCCATCTATTGAGACAAACCTTAACTATTGTTCATTGGTTGATTGAGCCAGCCATCTTAGAAATCTATAAATCTTACATAGAGCTTGTTGAGCTTGGCTAAATCTAATAAATCTACTTGCATTAGAAGTGAATGACAAATACTGCATCAGTGAAGCCAAACACAGACTCCTTCAACGGCGCAAGTTGCCACAGCCACAACTAGATGGTGTTAGTAGCATTCAACATGGCGCTGCCCATGTTTCGCATAAATCACTGATTTCTCATTCATGGTAAGTGAAATTACAATATGCTTGAATTCGTAGTAATATTTTCTTATTCTCCTTTTTTCCCTTTTAAACAGAAAATTTTTTGATTAAAAGTGCACCAAAAATAATTCCAGTTCAACGGATTTTCTCAACAAACCCAAAAAACAAAAATAGTCAACAAAAATCTACTACAAATGAGCCCCCTATTACAGTATATTCTAAGCCTTTCCATGCAAGTGCCCATTACTTCAAAGTCATCCCAAAATACACCCACTGCATTTTACATCCGATTGCATCTGAACAAAACCGTGCAATTTCGACCAGAAAACTCCAGACTGTGCTAAAATAAAAAAAAAGAGAATCGATGACGTATGGGTTCCCAGCCTGCGTTGCTAAGGGAACTGTGTGCAAAAGATGAATGGCTTTCTTCAGTTATATTTTATATCAGAGAGCCAAGATGGTCCTTAATACATTGATGGTAAAGCCTAACACGTCCTTCGACTTAACTAAACTCAGCACTTAGATGAGTATTATAGCCAAAAATAATTCATAAGAAAAACAAAAGCTTTGCTTCAACATTTATTAAATCATTAATGCCAAACCGAAGCAATGTGGGAAAAATGCCATTTGCATTGGAATTTATCATGTGCTAAAACATTCCTTAATTGGCAAATTGGGTGTGGGGATCATTAATAATTCACCAGTCAAATTGCAAATCGTAAATAATTGAATTGAGGAATGTTTTGATTATGGTATGAGCGCCATTACACTCATTACAAGTATAAAAACATTTGCAAATGCCAAGCAAAGATACTTATTTTTAGATGTATTTGGAAATGCATTTCAAAATGCATTCCATTTTTACATCATTACATGGTCCTTTTTAAAATAAAGTAAAGACAAATTAAGATGAGTATGAGGAGTAATATCATGACTTTTCTAAAATAGATCAAAGCCGCCATTTTACCATATTAGTAAACATGACTGGCGCCATCTAGAGTTACTTTTGTAAGTTAAATCAATAAAAGGAGTTCATGTAGGGCTTCACTTTGACTCTATGAAATATTTAGACTTGGATTGCTAAGATGGCCGACAGAATCGAATGGTGGTACTCAACTTAATCCATAGATGGCGCCACTTACTATAAAAAATGGCTCCTTTCAGTGCCAAATATTTTTCACCAAATCTAGCTCTTTTGAAAAATAAATCCAATAAAACCCATCTTCATTTTTTTTTTTTTTTATAAAAAAAGGCATAAAATTTGGATTTTTTCTTTCAATGATTAAAAGGGAAAGTCCCACCTTATGAAGGAATAAAGACATTTGCTAAATACATATTAGGCGCCATATTTCCATAGACTTCAGCAGACACTGAAAGTTGGTGGCGCCCTCTAAGACATGTGGGTCTACGTGTTCCATGAGAGCGGATGCCTTTTATCCATTATAGAGGACGCTACATACTGTCACTAAAATAGTTTGCATTTACAACCAAATCCATGTATTCAAGACATGTTATTTATTAATTGGTGGGCTCAAATCAAATTGCAATTTCCACGAGTTTCCTATTTTTCAAGCTCTTCCATTAACAACCACTTTTTTTAAAAGTGGGATTTTCCCTTTAAATTAACCACGTGCCTTAACTTACCCTAAAGCATTGAGGGACCCATACATGCCCATATTCCCTGAGAATTTTAATGTTAGGAGCCTGATAAGAAAAGCCAACATTCAGCATTTGTGTCAATGAAAAGGTAAACAGCTTATGAAGAGAAGTACTATTGGATTTAGAAATGAAAAGCAGCAAGTGCCATTTAGCAAGTATACAGAAATGAGATCTGATAAATTTGCCATTGATATAAAAAAAAATCAGAAAAAGGGTTATTTTAAGTCTGTTGCAGCCCCTCTAGTAAGGAAAAGTTAAAGAAGATCTGCTGAATTCATAAGCTTTCAAACTAAACTATTTTTATTTGAAAATTTTGAAAATGGAAAAATTGAGTTAAAAAAGAAAATTGTGAAGTGAATACTGAAAATGACAAGATCTGCATTGCAAATGAGATTCAATCTAATTGGATTCAAGAGGATTTCAATTTTAAAGGGACAGTCCCACCTTACTTCAAGCATTTTTTGCAAGAAAGAGGGTAAAAAACAAACAAGAAGAGCGTAGAAATTGAAATTTAATTTAATAATTACCATTCCATAGTTATTAATTTTGAAACATGTCAATTGTGGACAAATATCTCGATGGTTGATAGTGGCCATGTTGGGAGTCATTTTGTCAATCCATCTAGTAATAAACTTGATGGTGTATACGTTTTAGCTTAAACAGAGAATGCTCATAGCTATTTCCTAACGATAAAGTGAAGCCAACTTGAACCCTCTCTTGCACGCAGCGCCATTCTGCCTGGGTGGGGGACAATTATATTATATTTTTTTGGAAACATCGTGATTTCTAAATTATGGTAGGCGAACTGCAATTATTAATAAGACTGCCCTTCTTTTTATTATTACTAATCTTAATTGTAAGATTTATTCGTAAGAAAATAGGACTGTCCCTTTAACCTTTTTCCTAGGAAAAGATTCTGCCCATTTGCATAATGCCAAAATTTTAAGAAAATATATATGAAAAGGCACGAAACCCTAACAAAAATTGATTTTCTTGAGAATTTTCCAATAAGGTTTTGACATTATACATTTTACAAAACTAGTCAAAGAAAAAAAAAGGTGAGAATGCGAGAACCTTTAGGAAATGTGATTTCATCAGAAATCTATATCACAGTTTTTCACAGTTCCAGAAAATTTCCCCAAAAAAATATTTCCAAGAATATTTTCACAAGATTTTATCCATTTTTCATTTAAAGGGAAAGTCCCACTTTATAGCATGCAAGTGATATTTAACTTGTTCACACTTACTAGATATGAATGGCTGTGACAATAATAATTACAGCAGAGTTTTCATATTGAAGAAATCACGTCGTTTGCCAAATACATGTTAGGCGCCATTTTTCCATTGATTTCAGCAGACACAGAAAGTTGGTGGCGCCCTCTAGGACATGCATGACTACGGGTTTCATATGAGCGTTTCATACGAGCTGATGCCTTCTATCCAATAGAGGGTGCTGCATACTGTCAGTAAAAATGGTTTGCATTTACAACCAAAATCCATGTATTCAAGACATTTTATTTAATGATTGGTTGGCTCAAATTAAATTGCAATTTCCATGCCTTTCCTAATTTTTCATGCTCTTCCTCTTACAACCACCTAGTTTCAAAGTGGGACTTTCCCTTTAATATATTTTAAGGCCGAGTGTTTGATTTAAACTTGGGTCAACATTTGTTTATATCTTAATGGACAAAAAAAATCATACTTTCAAAGTGACAACTTCAATAAACTGTTCCAATATCTGAAAAATGGTTTCAGCACATTATCGATTTGAGCAACAAAAAAAGTTGTATTTGAGAAAGAAAGCTGATCTCTCCAATAGGAATCAATGAAATTTTAACTGACATACAATGTTACTTCTTCCCTATTTTTTTCCAATAAAAAAATGGGAAACTAAATCAAATTTCCAAAAAAAAAAAAAAAAAAAAAAATCACTAATAAAATTGAGAAGATTATTCCACTTTCGCCTATCACAATCTTTCAAAAATAAAACTTTTAAAAAGTATAGCTGGCATCAACCCAACTTCTATAATTTGAATTCAATACAAAACAAACCTTTAATATTTCAAAACTTCAGGCAAAATATTAATATTAATTATCTAAATTGGGATTTTCGAAATATTTACTGGATTATTTCCTGACTATTTTTGTCCCCATTTTAAACATGTGGCTAAGATAAAATATCAGCCCTTGTGATGTCACAGGGAGGGTCACTATAGGCTTACACTCCAAAGTGGTTAACATTTCCACCAATTTTTTAATCACAATTAATTAACTATTGGCAGCAATTTCAGGAAACACAAATAGTACTTGTATCTAGATTTCATTATTTACTAAATTGAACTGTTTCCCTTTAAGCATGTTAGGCTTATATTCAAATCCCAAGTACCCGAGAAAAACATGATTTATCATTAACCACAATGTCTAACATGATTAGTAAAGTGCAGGCATGCATGCATATTATATTCTGTGACACATTCATAAACTACAATGAAAATTAACTGCAAGAAAATGCAAATGAGCAGAACTTGACAAGTGCAAGATTTGCAACAAATCAAGACTGAACAATTCCGTGAAATTCACACAAGCAATTAACAGCCAAAAATAGCTCGTGTTACATAGGCCTACTTGACTTAAAGGGAAAGTCCCACCTCACCTTAAGGGGGTTGTCCACACTTTTTAGAGCATGCATGCTCCTATGGGAATCTCCATGTTAAATTAAAATTCAAATAACTCAATAATGGCTAAATATAAATTGACGGGGCTTTCATTTTTATAAAAGACAATTAAATTTACTAAAACGTGGAGTATGATTATTTTTTATCTGCCCTGTGAGCTGTACAATCGGGCAAAATGTAGCGAAAAACTCAACGGTAAACTTTGAAATTCGATAAATAAATATAAAATGCACGTAA
>JAQIXP010004849.1:0-11053 GCA_034700285.1 Proteroiulus fuscus | reverse complement strand
GGTAATAATGAAGTTAGGGCTACGAAAATTTTACTGGACCTTCATACAGGTGTTTGACACATACATAAAATCAGGCTTCACACTTCAAAAACAATTGCGCAAATGGCGTTAAGTTCAAAAAATTGACTCCCTCAATTTGCATAATTAACATTCAAAACCTATCTATATCTTAATTTGACACTTTCCTGATACTAAATATAAAATTTTATAGAAATCTGAAAACTTTGGCAAAAAGCCGCCATCTTGGAATTTCTTTTCAGCTGTAAATCAGTGAATTCTTAACATTTAACCTTGAAATTCACTGGTGACCTTCAAAATGGTAATATACAATAAGAAAAATTTAATTGCCTGAATTGCTCAACAGGGGTGCTGTTGGCACTAAATTTAAACTTTAAAATGTCACTTTTGCCACATAAACATACAATAATCATAAAATAACATGCACACACGACATATACAGCACTGGCCTCCACTTTTCTTGTTACCTTAATTTCAACGGTAACATTTGAGTTTACAAATGCAATTTCGTGCATTTCAAAAATCTTTAAACTGATTTAATGATTCTAGCAATAAAATTGCTATCAATGTAGACTATTAGCTAATTCCATTCTATAACAGACTCAGGCATCAAAAAAGTAGTCTGAAAAATTTAATGTAACGTAACCTGGAATTTAAGGAAATTAAACATTTGTAAAACTGTGGTCACCTTGGTGAATTACAGGAGATTAATATTGTTTTCACAGGTTTCAGTGTAACTTAGCCGTTTACTCTTTACCTAAAAACATGTGCATGTGTTCAGGCAATTTGAATATGCCACCAGGTTTTAACTGGTTTTGGCGCCCTCTGAGCACCCTGGACAGGGCAACTGCCCTGCTCGCCCTGCCCTTTCGCCAGCGCTGATGGCGACGTTCGAAAATGTTGTTTTCTTGTCTTTAGTTTTAGCCACTGATCTCTATATAAACTGGATAGAGGATAGGTAATGATACCCTATGGAGAAACGATGTTCAACAATGTCGGCTGCGCATGCATGCTCACAATTAAAGGTCTTCGTATTGGTAATAGGGCGCCCACGCATGCTCAAAACGATTTTTGGCGGTTAACCGACGTTGGCCATAATGGTTAACCGACGTGGGCCGACGATTGCCCATATAATACGTCAGACAAATGAGTATGCGCATGCGTGGGCGCCATATTACCAATACGAAAACCTTTTCGAGCAGCCGCCATTGTTAAACATTGTTGCTCCCTCATACCTCTATCCAGTTTATATAGAGATCAGTGGTTTTAGCCCGAGCCAGGGCTTATGTAAATCAGGGTCGTAACTACCGGGGGTGCAGGGGGTGCAAGTGCACCCCCAACCAGCTCTACATGGGGCGCCAAAATCCGAATTTCAAAGGGAAAAAATGTTAAAGATGTTCATTTTTGTTTGTCGGACGTTTTCTTAAGGGTGTGATCAGGGGCGTCCCGAAGGGGGGTGTAGGGGGTGATCATACCCCCCCAATCATATTTAAATCAACGAAATTTGAATTCTGTCGACTGTCAGCAAAACTAGAATTCTGTCGACTGTCAGCAAAACCTGAATTCGAATGAGATTTTGCCGACTATACTCTCAACAAAAATGGCATTTGCCGACTACACATTATACAAAACTAAAATGTACTGCATGTATACATAACAAGATAGATGTCACATTTTCCAATACTGGAAAAACACAAATTCAGCTAAATGCCTTAAATTTACTTTAAATAATTGAAAATGCAAAAATGGCTTCACATTTATTTTATTTGAGAAACATGCACAGTTATTGTAGAAATTTGTTTAAATTAATTTTAAATATATATGAAAAATGTTAAAATCGCAGAAATTTTTAATTTATTTTGGTTGAAAAATTCAGAAATTGCAGAAATGTTTTCAAATTTTTTATAATTAAAAAACTAGAGCTTTTGAGAAAAACAATCGCCTGTGGTGCCATTTTCTGTCACTAGATAAAATTACACAATAGGCTTTTAGGTGAGTTTTAGCCAATTTTTAAGTTTTTAAGCACAAAAATATCGCCTGCGGCGCCATTTTTGCCAGTTTTTGCAGTAATGTACAAAATTTTCAAATTTTTGTCTGCAAACCAAATTTTGAAAAACATTTTTGAGTCGAGTTCCCTCCGAAATAGATTTCTGGGTGCGCGAGGCCCTGGCTACACATAACATTATTATATTATATAGTTACTTGGGGAAACAGTTTGTATAGTCGGCAAAACCTATAGCAATCAGTCGGCATAATTAAAGTTTGTAACCCCCCAATAGATCGTCCTCGGGATGCCCCTGATGTGATACATGGATGAAACGCTCATGGATAAGAGAGTTCAAATGTATTCATGCCATTAGTAAATGACCAGATGAAAAGGACGTGGAGGGGGGAAGTTCAAAGGTGATAAATTCCATGGCGATAACATGCTTAGGGAATGGTTATGTTGTTTTCAACATGCACGTCTGTGCTTTTCTGTGCAACCAGCTTACAGGGATAATAAGTATAAAATGGGGAAGGGATTCCCAAACTTTTTCTGTCATGGAAACCTTTAGAGGACATTTTTTCAGGTCATTTATCAATAAAGGTACAAAAACACTATCATTTATTAAATTTTATGTGGGGAAAGCTATTTGCATGTACATATAGGTAAAAATAGTAAAATACATAACTTATTTTTTTGTTGGGTCTATATTTGTGCTCCACCTTGCCCATATATATTCAAAACAAAAATGAAAATTAACAAATACCAAATAAAAATTTAAATAAACAGTGCATAGCTACATGTCAGTAAGACAAAACTATTTGCTGCTATTATTGTACAAATGTAATACTGCAGGAATATTTTTCAAACTATTCTGTGAGGTACGTGGTGCCCCAAAACTCACCCTGTACGTGAGTTTTGCTAATGAAATGTCACAGGGTGAGTGGGCAGTTTTGACATCATGATTGACAGGATTCGGATCAGGTGACTGGTCCAAATTCTTTCAGTCATGATGGGCGGGCGCTATCTTGGATAGACAGTCAAGTCTAGGATTTCAATTAAGCTGGTTGTGAACTTGATTTATGAGGATTGATTGTAATACAAGACGGATTGTGTTTATGTTTTAATAAACCCAGGTGAACTTAATTAAACCAAGTGAGTAAGTCTTTATTTGGGGAAAACTACACAAGTGGGAAACCAAGCAGCGTTTGGGGAAAACTCCTGAAGCTCCTGTGCTACATATCTTACATGGTGGAGGTGCGGGGTAGCACCTGACTTCAGCTGTTTCTTTTCCACTACATTGGGTGTAAGTAATTAGAAAGAATGGACTGAAATTTGGCTTTTTGGGTGCTAATAATTTCTGATTTTCGAGGTGTACAGGGCGTGACCTAGGCAATAGGTGCGTCCCTGATTATAACAGGCGAGTGTTTCCCTGCATAACTGTGTGTTGTGCAGTATAACTCGGGCGATTTATTACGAAATTTAAGTGTTTTTGAGGCATTTTTGTGTTTGACACACGGGCGCCGCCATCTTGGATTGGGGCAAAGGCTTTTTGGTTACTGCATTACTGGTGTTGGTGGGGCTTTGTAGTAGCCCAGTTTAATGAGTAAGGGTAGCCTGAAGGGAGAACCTCCATCTGAGACTAGGTCGGACCTGTAACAGGCGTCGACCGTGTTTTTTGCCGTGGGTGCTAGAGAAAAGCATCTGTGTAAGGAGACCATAAAGATTCAGCCCCGGGACTACCGGAGGTTACATAGGGGTCAGAAGGTGGCGGAAGCACGTAGGATTTTTGAGTCTCCTGTGCTTCGTACCCTTAGTGAATCGAATAGTGACGACGAGTACAAAGACGGATTGACCACTGTCATTTCTGTGGGTGATATGGCCTCGAAAGGTAGTGGTGGAAGTGAGGAGGGTGTCGAAAATGTCCTGGGTTTGAAGGACTTGGTTGAGCAAGTGGCGTCCTTAGAAAGGGTGCATGGTAGGGAGATGACCTTACTGGCTAAGTTGGTACAGGCTCATGATGATCAGTTGGCAGGACTGCTTGACGTGCAGTATACCATCATGGATGCTCAGGTGAAACATGGTGACCAGATGGCAAAACTGGGAGAAACATTGACGGAATGTCAGCTCAGACTAGAGGAACAAACTACGTTGCTTACGGGACAAGTACAGGCATTACAGCAAACTCGACCAGGAGCCGCTCGAAAAGAGCGCAGTGCTTTGGTGTTTACGACGTATAACGGACTGGGCTATCCTGACGACCACATTGCGGCGTATGAGGCAAAGGCTCTGATGGAACATTGGAGCGATCAGGAGAAAAACGATAGCTTTCATCGTACCTTGGTGTGGTCAGCGGCCGATTGGCATACAACGAATGTCGCCGCTATTGCTGCCGGAACTTGGGAGAACAACAAAGCTATGTTCCTGAATTACTTCCGGTCCCCGACGTACCAGCAAGACTAGTAACGTATTGCGGAGGTGAGGGTGCAGGGCCCGAAAGAGTTAGCACGACGGTATATTACCGACAAAGTACGTCTGTTACAAAGAGGTGGTCGTGTGGTCGATCTGAAGGATCTGTTGGACGAGTTACAAAAGGGTCTACATAGTGAGCTTACAAAAAAGATGGCTGGTCATCCACAAGATACGTTGGAGTCGTTTCTCAAATTAGTGGTGTCCATCGAGGAGGTCCTTGATGAAGAGAAGACGGTTCCTGAAACAGCCAATCCAAACCGAGGATGACCGAGGGAAAGGGTGCAGCCCCCAGTGGCTAGTGGTGATGCGGTTAAATCAAATCAAACGAGTGGTAGTAAGTGGGAACCATCGGTGAAACCCAAAGGTGATAGAGGATGCAGTAGCTCAGGGCCACGAATTCATTGTTATCAATGTGGTAAACCAAACCATATGGCATCAGAATGTAGGAGTGGTAAAACTGGTACCATTTGCTATAGGTGTGGTGAGGAGGGACATTTTTCTCGTGACTGTTCCAAGCCTAGGGGTTATAAGCAGCCTTCTAAAAAGAAGAGCGATGGCAGCATTACGATGCTGAGGATGCCTAGGCAGGAGCAGGAAATTTTAACTCCGTCTGTCGATGGGCCAGACCCGTTACCAAAATCTGGTTAGCCGAAGGTGAAGAAAGTAGTGCGGTTCGACTTGACGTCGAAACCAGTGGTGGTGAAACAAGGTGCAAAATTTGATGAAAGGCTTCCAAGGGTGAATATTATTATTCAGCAAATACATGAACGTCATGCAATAGTCGACTCTGGGGCGTCTGTGTCAGTGATTGGCAAGAGTCATCTACGGGGTGTGCTGTGTGATATGAAGCCTGGGAAATCTTTTAGGGTTTTGGGTACGCCACAGATGCAGATCCCAATTATTGGTGTGGTGAATCTTGAAGTTCAGCTGGCATTACGGACCTTCAATCACCGCTTTTTCGTGATGGACGACCAATCGTGTCCATCTGCCAACATCGTCCTTGGTACGGACTTTGGCAAAAAGGCGGGTTTGGTGGTTGATTTGGTGGAACCGGCTGTGTACTTTCGAGACACTTATATTCTGATGTCAGCTGTGGATGCGGAGCCTGCGCTTCACAACTGGGACGTTTGCGATGAGGGGGCTGGAGAGGTAGTGGACGAAGTTGAGAGTGAAAGCCCGGTTGTCGTTGACTTACCGGAGAATGATTTGGCGAACATCAAAATCCACAGTCTGATGGATGAAGAGGTGGTGCAGTTGTTGGTGCATGTGGATGTACCGACGCGAATTCCGGTGAGGACGCAGATGGGTGTGGATGTGCGTTTTGAGCCGCAGGTGATGGATAGTACGAACGTATTGGTGGAGCCGACGCACGATTTGTTGGCAAAGCACGGCTTATGTTTGGCGAAAGGATTTATGCCGCTTGACCCGTCAATGGGGAGCGAGCATCTGATCATGGTGAATACAACAGACAAGGATGTCTGGCTATGATGCGATATGACGGTGGGCACTGCGGTGTCGATAGAGGACTGCAAATTACATTATATGGACGAGGACGTTTGGTGTGGCGAACAAGTGGAAACCATGCAAAAGGTGACAGAAGGAGGGCGTCGCAAACCCGCCGACTTAGCCTGGAACATAGGACCCAACCTGACGTCTGAAGAACGAACCGAGTTACTTGATCTCTTGCTGGAGTTTCGAGACATCTTCGCAGCAGATATGTCCGAGTTAGGAGATTCGGACATAGCAGTACACCGCATCGATACGCAAGGTCTACCGCCAGTGCATGTTCCTTCCTGGCGTACAGCAGAACATACTCGCAAGGTGATCAATGAGGAGTTAGACGAGATGCTGAAACATGGCATCGTAAGGCCGAGTAAGAGTCCTTATTTGAGTCCGGTGGTGATCGTTACCAAGAAGGATGGTGGGATGCATTTCTGCATCGATTACAGGCGGTTAAATGAGCAAACCAAGATCGACCAGTATCCTTTGCCAAAAATAGACAATGCCTTAGACTCTGTCACAGGCAAAGTACTTTTCAACATTGGATTTGGCGAGTGGATATTGGCAGCTCCGAGTGGCAGAGGAGGATATTGAGAAGACCGCGTTCTCCTGCCACAGAGGGTTATTTGAGTTTGTGAGGATGCCATTTAGGTTGTGTAATGCACCGGCAACGATGCAACGGGTGTTGGATATCTTACTGGCGAACATCAAATAGGAGGCCTGCCTCATCTATCTAGATGACGTGATAACGTATGGAGTGCTCTTCCGCATCATGCTGCAGCAATTGCGGATGATCTTCGTGTTGTTTCGGAGTGCAGATTTGAAGTTGAAGCCTTCCAAATGCTTCTTTGGTTATGACAAGGTAGCGTACCTTGGTCATATGGGGTCAGGTGCAGGTGTTGAAGTTGATCCGGCGAAAGTTCAGGCTGTAAAGGAATTTCCTTGGCCGACTTCGAAAACTCAGGTGAGAAGTTTCATTGAACTTGCTAGTTATTACAGGCATTTCATTGAACACTTTGCAAGGATTGCATCTCCTCTTCACAGGCTAACTAGCGAGAACGTTGCCTTTGAATGGGATGCCAGGTGTGAAATGGCATTTGAAGAGCTCAAAACGCTATTAACTCAGGCGCCTATGTTGACCACGTTCGATCCTACGGCAACAATTTCATTGCATACGAATGCATCAACGTTAGGACTTGGTGCTGTTCTTTACCAGGGTGAAAAGAAGGACAAACGGGTGTTGGTGTATTCTTCAAGGTGCCTAAGCAGCCATGAGAAGAACTATGGCATCCCAGAGCTAGAGGCCTTAGCGATAATCTGGGCAGTTAAGAAGAATAGGCACTACTTGTTGGGGCGACACTTCAACATCGTGACTGATCATCACACGCTGTGCTTTCTCCAGAAGATGAAAGATCCAAAGGGCAAGCTTGGGAGGTGGATGTTGGAGATGACGGAGCATCAGTATACTGTGGTGCACAAGAAAAGCGTTCTACACATCGATGCTGATGCCTTGTCTAGGTGTCCGCTGCAACAGGCAGAAGGTGAAGAAGAGAGGGTGTATGTTATGGTGGCTCTTGACAAAATCGATCAGTGGGACACTGAATGCTTTAAGAAGGAGCAGGCGTTTGATGGAACTCAGGAGTGAAGACTGTCGAGAGGTGGTGAGCGACAATCACAGCATTGTCAATGGGTTACTCTACACTCTTGTCAGCGACAACATTCTGCATCAGAGGTTGGTGTTAGAAGTACCGGAGACTCTAAGGGCACAGATCATAAGGGTGGATCACGACTCAGACGTAAATTGTCACTTGGGTGTAGCCAAGATGTTGGCAAGGATTAGGCAGACATTTTACTGGCCTGGGATGACCAAGGAGATCACGCATTATGTCAGGACGTGCAACAACTGTCAGCAGATGAAGCCGTGGAGTGGCAAGCGAGCTGGATTATTGAATCCAATTGTACCAGAGGGACCACCTGCTTCTCACTGGGGTTTGGACTTCATCGGGCCGTTGCCCAAAGGTGTAAATGGGGTAAAGTATATCCTGATAGCAGTGGACTACGTGACGCGGTTTGTGGTGGTGAAAGCCGTGAGAAAGGCGACTGCTCTGGCATTTCAGAGATTCCAATTAGAGCAGTTCATCTATCGGTTTGGGTGGATCCAGAACCTGACGACCGATCAGGGGACGACATTTACCGGTGGTGTGGCACTTGACTTTTGCAAGCAATATAATATCAAGCACCGCACGACAACTCCATACCATCAGCAAAGTGATGGGTTAGCAGAACGGGCTAACAAGACGCTGAAGGCAATGATACGGGCGTATTTGGAGCCATTGGAGCATCAAAAGGATTGGCCAAGGTGGTTGGATCAACAGGCCATGGCGTACAACATGAGTGTACAGGCGTCCATGGGATACACTCTATTTTTCCTGATGCATGGATTTCAGGCAACTACGGCATTCGAGAGTGTGGTACCCTCTCCTTTGTTGTTAGCAGGTGAACCTCCAGTGGAGAGAGTGTGGACACGGGTGATGGCAAAGCTGGCTAACAGTCAAAGGCAGCAAAAGAAAGCTTATGACCATACTCATAAAGATCTGGTGTTTGACATTAACGACCTGGTGTTAGTCGAGGATTTGGGGAGTGTCAAAGGACTGGCGAAAAAGCTGTGACCGCCGTACAAAGGTCCAGCCAAGGTGGTGGGTGTCAGCGACGATGGATTGAATTACACGTGTGAATACGTGAATGTTCAAGGCAGGCGAAGGCAAACCGTTCAACATATTTCGAGGCTTAAGAAGTATGAAGCCCGGCAACCAACTATCAAGCTGAAGATTACGAAAACTGCTGATGGACATGTAGCAGTGCCTATTGTGCAGATGGTGGAGGTGTTAATAGAACTGGACGAGGTGCAAAAGTTTGGTTTTTGGCCTGGAGTGGATCTCTGGGATGAGGTGAAATCCTGGGGTGAAATTCCCTCAGTTGCAGATTTTTGAAAAAGATGTCAGCTTGAGTACAACCAGCATATGAGTATGACTCAGGTATTTCAGGTGAAAGAAGCAGTTCCTGGGGGGTTAAAACCCTCTGGAGAGGTTTTGGTGGCTGGTAATACTCCTGTGGCAATTGGGGAGCTGTCTAGACAATTAATTCGATGATTTTTGATGTATTTTTTGATAAAAAGTGAAATTAACGAGGTTCAGGTGAATTTGCGAGTTGTTATAGTTATACTCGTAAACTGGCAAAATTCTAGCATTTGTTATGAGCACTAAATTGGGTAAAACCGGTGCTGCCGCGTGACCCCACATGGTCGGCAATTTGAAGGCAGGGGATTACATTGGATGAAAGTAGTACGTGGGGTTTGGCAATCCCTAAGTATAATCCAGTGGTGGTAAATACTCCTGTGGGGATAGGAGAAATGCCCAGGCAAAATTTGTGGTGAAACTACTAACAAGTTGACTGTTAATTATTTTTAAGCGATTTCTGGTGATCTCCTAATTTACAGGTGAAATGCTGGTGAATAGGTGATTTTCAGGAGTTATATCCTGTGATTGGCGAAATTCTGGTGAAAAATTAAGATTGCCAGGGGTATTTGGGATTAACTTGATCAATTGTCCTAAATGTCCCATTTGTAGGAAACATTTTTGGGTGAAATGCGAATACATGCGAAGTATTCCATAATCAGGCGAAGATTTGGTGAATAATTAATGCTCTGCCAATAGATAATGCATTAACTACAGGTGAACGTCTGGTGTTCTTCAAGAAAGAATAATGAGGATGAGCATATTTTCTAAATTAGTATATAAGGAGCGAAATAGCAGGAGGCAGGAGTCAGGAGGCAGGAGCCAGAAGACAGGAGCCCGGCAGGAGGATGAGAGAGGGTGCCATGAAGACGGGCAATGTCGGAGGGAAGAAGAGGAACGACGATGACGCGAGGAAGGAATCCAGCCCTCCAGGAGTGGTTCATGGATGTATGGTCAGCGGTGGAAATGGAGGGGGGCATGGGGGTGAATTTGTTTATTTTGTTGGCGTTACGATTTGTAATTTTGGATGAAATGTTTTAAAGTTTTTAGCTTTTTAGTGTGGATGTTTTTAAGGTTTTAGTTTCTTGTGCCCCGTGAGCTTTGGCTTGGGGGACCAAGCCAAAGTTTGGTGGCAGGGTGTAAGGTGGTGCCCCAAAACTCACCCTGTACTTGAGTTTTGCTAATGAAACATCATAGGGTGAGTAGGCAGTTTTGACATCATGATTGACAGGATTCGGATCAGGTGACTGGTCCGAATTCTTTCAGTCATGATGGGTGGGCGCCATCTTGGATAGACAGTCAAGTCTAGGATTTAAACCAAGCTGGTTGTGAACTTGATTTATGAGGATTGATTGTAATACAAGACGGATTGTGTTTATGTTCTAATAAACCCAGGTGAACTTAATTAAACCAAGTGAGTAAGTCTTTATTTGGGGAAAACTACACAAGTGGGAAACCAAGCAGCGTTTGGGGAAAACTCCTGAAGCTCCTGTGCTACATATCTTACAATTCCATACAAAATTTAGGAATATTTTAGGCTTTTTTTATAAAAATACACGCATATCTCGGGTTTACTTATAATAAAAGAATAGGATTTTTTTTTTCAAAATTCAGAATACAAATATTATAGCCTTTTTCACCAAAAAATGTAATAATGTCACGAATTAGTTTTAGTTTTATTCCAAATCTCTTTCTAAAATTGAAATTATTTAACTTTTTTTTGCCAAACTCTAATGAGTCTTTAATGTATGTTATATATCCTAAGGTTCTGCGGAACACAAGTTTGGGAACCATTGGGAACCTAACCTAAGTTAATGTTGGGAAGCATGGAAAACCAACTAAACTTAAGAGCTGAAGAGACCCTTCAAATAATATCTAAGAAAAAAATTTCAGAACCATTCCTAGGGGCGCCAAAATGTTAAATTGCACCCCCTGGCTGAAAACCTAGTTACGGTCCTGATGTAAATGTCATGTCTGTCTGTCCGTCCGTCTGTCCGTCTAACGATAACTTGAGTAGCTTTAATCCGATTGACTTCAAATTTGGCACACACACTACTTACACTCT
>JAQIXP010004848.1:0-11054 GCA_034700285.1 Proteroiulus fuscus | reverse complement strand
CACAGCCATGCATAAAATTTGGCGGCATTGTGCACAATTTTTTTGCCACAATTGTGCATAAAGTTTTTTGTAAGGGTTGCTGGAAAGGCTATTCTCCACTAAGGAAATACTCCTAGAACTATTCAAAATAATTATTCATTGGGATATTTTTCCTCAGACCATTTCTTGCCCTGTTCAATCCGCCATGACAGTTTTGGCAAGGCTATTAAAGTCTACTCTCCTTTCAAAAGTACTCCCATAATGCACCTTTTGACACAATAAAAACTTTCGGCCATTTTAGTAAGGACATTTAGTATTCTTCATAGATGGCGCTGCCAATGGGCTGTCAATTTAGTACGGGTTAAACTTTTGTCATCACAGATGGCGCTTTACTTTTGAAAGGGAAGAATTATGCTTGAAAATTGTATTTGGTGAAGAGGGGGATGGGGGGACCAAAACTTGCGACATATGCAAGTTTCCCCCCAAAATTTGGGAAACAAAAATCCTTCAAATGTCCCAAATTGGATTGCAAATTTAACTAGGTCCCTTGTTAAATGCACTCAAATGCATATTGAGTGCAAAATGTCCCATAACAATGGGGGAACAAAAGGTGTTTCAAATTTCCATTATTACAACATTAAACACGAGAAAAATTCGCAGCATTACAATATAAATGCAGTCCAGCTGACTGACCAGAGTACAATTCCCTAAAACTCCCTAGACTCAATATTTGTCCATTTCTCTCTCTATTCTTCCTATTTATACAAACACACATGTTTGTGAGGAGTACAAATTATTTTGTCAGCTGGAAGACAACACCTAGCAGGGGGTCCAGTTTTTAAAAAAGGTGGGAAAACTGGGTCCTTCTCTCACTTGTCCACAATGATTAGGACCCACAAAAATGCTTAGGTCCATTGTTACCCTGCAGGACCTCCCCTATTTTCACCCCTGCCCCCCTTCCCCCCCCCCCTTCCCCCTGCAATGTGGATCGTGTATTTTGACAGGTCTTGGACGAACTGGTCTTGTTTCAACGTCACTTTTGACAAAAGAATTGAAGACAGAAGAAGGGAGGAAAAGGGGATTATTATTATTATTATAATAAAAAGAAAAGACTTAAGAAAATAGAGGTGGTGACATGTTGGGAGGCCTAAAAACAGCAAATAAGGATTTCAATGTGGAGAAGGAATGATGGAGGGCTTTTTAAGAAGATAAAGAAAGCAAAAAGGAAATGAGTGAAATAACACTCGACTAAGAAAAGAATTTTTTTCACCATTTTTTTCAAAAATTTAAAGGTGTGCTTAGTGCTCATGCACAGTGTATTTGAATCTACTTTTTTGCAAAATGTTATGTTAACCAACGTGCTTTCTCAGGAACTGTTGTAAATTCAAGAGTAGTACATCTTAGGAATGGGACCCTGTACAACAACAGAGTGAACTAAAGAATTCAGTATTCAGGCGAATGTAGTATGAAATCAGGCTAGTGGCATGTTTATCCAAGAGTGGAGAAATAAATACATCAAATTTTATTTGAAAGTACATTTCAGAATTTTGGTGAGGAATTTCTGCCGACAACTTTACATTGAAGTCTTGTAAAATTGTAAGCTAGCTGCTTACAAGTTTCTGTAGAATGTAATTTTTTCTTCAAAAATTTGTCATCTTAGTTCTGAAACAGAAATTTCTGCAAAAAATTGTCCAATGTTGTAGCCATGGCATGTAGGATAGCTGCTGGCTATTGGTTATACTTTCCAATTCACACTTGTGTTGAACATGGAAGAATTATGCATGCATGCTAATGATTTTTAAAGTATTTTTGCATTTTTATTTGCAGTATTCTATACATCCATTTCAAAAGTAAAGCGCCCTCTATGAAGAAAAGATTTCAACTACAGTTTAGCCAAAACAAAAATGGCAGCCCATGTATTTGTCATAGACGTATGGCGCCATCTATGATGAATACTAAATTGCCCATACTAAAATGGCCAAAAATTGTGGTTTTTTTGTCAAATGGTGCATTATCATTATCACTTTATCATTCTCGTTATTCTGAAACCTGAAACTAGGGGCGCTCATTATAGCCACTACCCTGCCACCTACATTTCATTAAAAGCAAGTCCCAGGTTATATATATGTATTTTAAATTTTCAGCCAATAGGCTGACTACAATATTATATACCACTGTATATAGAATAGGACTAGTATACCATGGTATACACACGCATGGTACACTGCGCCTCCTGGAGGGAATTATTTCCATCCCAATTTATTTATACACAATATAATACCTCCTATATTATTTACAATATTATTTCCAAAATTAATAAAAGTATTCACATTTACAATAAACTCAGATAAGGAGTTCAACTCAAAAACTGTCCTGAGTTGACACCAGGGGTACGACTACCCTGCCACCTATATACCTATAGTCTTATAATCAGAGTAGGCATAAGTTACTCAATGCCATTTCCAGATCTTGAATTTACGGTTACAAACATTCATTAACTGATCAACATAAAGCTATTGGAATGCAGTCACTATTTATACACTTCAACAGTTTATATAAACTCCATCTTTCAATCTGCAGAATACTTATATTTCTGCACAATATCCGTCATTTCAAATTGCCTCATACAGGAAGATCATCGATGATCACATTGGATCAGTGGAAAGATTATTCTTAAACAATATGAGGATTTATATATAATAGCATTTTGAGGAAATTTAATAATATATAAATCACATAACATTGAAGAAACAAGACACTACGAAGAGGAAGTCTATTCTTATACGCACTGAGAATTAAAGACATACGAAGGAAATATAAAAGGAATATGAAAATAATCGATAATTTCATGCTGCACAAAGCAATTTAGGATAACAAAAAGTGAAATTCAAAATCGGTTGAATCTGTTCACGATAAACATTTTAATAGTGCACCATGTATAGCTGAAATTCTTTCCATGCAAAACCATTTTTCTAGAAATATATATTATATTATATTATATTCTCTCTTTCTCTTATATTTTCCCTCTCTATTTCTTCATAAGAGAATAAACGCATTTTGTTTAAAAAAAAATGTCATTGTTCCCTAGCTTTTTTAATTAGAATTTAATGTAATAACAACAAACACTTTAAAAAATGAATAGAATTTTTCTCTATATATATTATGCTATAGGCCTTGTGTTTGTCTATATTCTTTTGTTGGATTTTAATGAACTCCACCTGTACTGTTATGTTAGAGTTATTATTATAAAACTGAGCTATAATGAAATAGCTATAGGCCCTAACATAAAAGCTTCTCAATTTAAAAAAAAACTGTCAAAAAATGGCTTGTGAGATTGTCTTTACAGTAAGATTTTTCACTGACACTATATAGTGCCATCTTGTGATCATCAAAGTTACTAACAGGGGTTACCTATTAATGATGTCAACAAAAATTTTGATAAACGAGAGATGATAATTTCCAAAACTGCCAAACAAATATTTCATTATATATTTTACAGAAAGTGACTTCACCATTTTGTTTTAAAAAAATTGCAAACCGCGAAAATAATTATTAAATTTAAAACGTGGCTAATGTATACTAACAATTCTATACAATTATAAGCTGACATTTTGTAACAACAACAAAAATCCCAAAATTTTCTAAAAACAAAATTCCCTGACTTTCCAGGATTTTCCACGAGCTTGTTAAAATTTTCCATGAGCACAAATTAAATAATTCTGATTAAAATTAATGCATGTATACAACATAACATTTTTTCCTGCAACTCCCTTTTCAGAATGCTTTAAATAAAATACTGATTAAAGGGAAAGTCCCAACTTGAAACAAGTTGATTTTAGGAAAAAGAGCGTTGAAAAATTAGGATAGACATGGAAATTGCAATTGGATTTAAGCCTACTGATCATTATAGATAAAATTCTCCTGAATACATAAATTTGGATGAAAACAGAAAGCCCAAATAAGGACTATTTTCTGACTGTGTGTAGCACCCTCTACTGGATAAAATACATCAGCTCTCATGGAACTCATAGACATGCACGTCCTAGAGGGCGCCACCAAATGGCACTGCTTGCTGAAAGCTATGGAAAAGTGCATGGCGCCTAATATGTATTTTGCAACTGCCATAATCTCTTCAATATGGAAACTTTGCTGCAATTGTTATTGCCACAGCCATTCATATTTAGTAAGTGTGTACCATTTAAAACTTATTTGTTACAAAGTGGGACTTTCCCTTTAATTCAACCATGCCCTAATTTGGTCATTCGAAATTCCCTGACAATCCATGTTTTTCCAGGTTGTGGGAACCCTGGGCATTCCCTGGGCAACCCTGGGCATTCTCGTAGACATTTATACAGAAATATTGAAAAATACTGTTATACAGAAATGAACAACTATAGGATTTTCCTGTTTAGTAGCAATGAGTAATACGAGATGGCGCTACAAAGTTGTTAGAGAAAATTTGAAATTAACTATTTTCTAAAAATTAAAATTAACCCATGTTTTTTTCTTGCACTTTTATCAAAATTTCTGCCTATGTGCATGCATGAGTGATAACAATTTGGGTAGATGATTCCATCACTCACCAAACAGTTTTCGGGAAAACTGTCCAAACGATTTAAGTTGAGTAACAGCTTCCCTCCTTTACACACCTTTGATGTATTTTTAATGTCTTTTCCAGGATCGATGGCTGACAATTAAAAGTTTTACATAAAAAAACGTACGAAAAACCAAAACAAGTTTATAGCGCATATACAAGCTATAGTTCTATAGGGGAAATCAGGTTTTTTTGGAAAAAAAAATACATTTTAAAAGAGGATATAAATTGCGTTTATCTTTAAATAGCTGATAAAAACAACACGAAAACGTCCCTAATAAAATGCTCATTTGGTCAACACCATTTATTATGAAGTAGGATGATAAAAAGTGAGAAGTTAACTAAATTTGCACCACTTTTATTGGCCTAAAGTTTTAAACGCTGATGAAATGGCGACAATTTTTTCTGCCATTTTTTTAAAGCTAGAAATCCCTTAATGAACACGTGCTTGGGGTAAATTAAATCCGACAAGGAAAATAAAACAACCGAAAAATTGACAAAGATCTGGCATGTCTTTTTTTTCTAAAATGAAAAATTCAACAAGCACCTCAATGGGATGTCATAAAAGCGGGCTCATTAGTATGCATTCCTGTAGAGAAATAATATTTCTATATTATGATGGGTGTTATCGTTTGCAAACTAGACGATAATTACTATTTATACGGGGGTCCATATCTTAACTTTTAGTCTTGGGGAGGTCTTGGAAAAACAGACAGCGAGAAACCCTTGAACTTCAATTGGGGGTTAAACTGGAGCCATTGAACCATTAAAGGTGCCCCCTCTCGCGTGTTATTTGGGAGCATTTGACACGTTCGGGCGCCATTTTTACTTTTTTTCTCTCCAAAGTTTGTTTTTCACTTCGCTTCGTCACCCTCTTGTCATTTTGAATTAAAATCTTCAAAAACTTTCAAATCAATTTCACTTTGCCCATCCGAACCTCCATCTGACATAGACACATGCAAAGGGGCTCAAAAAGTTGCACATTTTTCCTTAATTTTTCCAAGAAAAATCATACAAAAATGAAATTAAAGGGATGGTCCCACTTTGTGACGAATAAATCTTAAAATTAAGAATATCACTAATAAAGAAGGGCAGTCTTATTAATAATTGCAGTTCACCTATCGTAATTCAGAAATCATGATGTTTCCAAAAAAATGATGATAGGCGCCATTTTGTATAATAGTCCCCCACCCAGGCAGAATGGCGCTGCTTGCAAGGGGGGGGGGGGTTCAAGCTTGCTTCACTTTTGGATAATGGAATAGTTATGCACATTCTCTCTTACCACTGATCTCAGTGTCTGTTACCCAAAAACTTGTACACCATCAAGTTTATTACTATAAGAGGGTCAGTGTGGTATTTTGATGGAGGGTTGAGGGTTTAATTCCCCCCCCCTTTTCGGGGCGACCCCCAACTCCTCTTAGCAAAACTCTTTGGGGGGTCAGAAACTAACCCAACCACATCTATAAAAGATTTATAACAAACTTTTGCCTCTCAATACCTGGTACTACCGCACTTACATTAATCAAATTAGTGTATGATGAGGTAATGCTTGAGGTAAGATGGGACTATCCCGTTTATCAACCCAAGCAATAGGCCTACAACATTTTTTCCAAAAGTGATAGAACTATGCTGACATAAAGATGGCGCTACATAGTTGCAGCGGGAAGTCTGTGCTAGACAAACATAAAAGTTCTTGCACTTGAAGATACCTTTTCGAAAGTTCCTTATGTACATAAAAATGCAAGGAAAAAAGGAAAAGTGAAGCAAACCGGGGCGCGAAAAGCGGCATCTTTTCACAACCAAGATAGAGATAGTATATATTCAGTTTGTGGCCCACATGAGGGTTAAAACCCAGTTAGGGTTACTTTTTTTACCAGTCTCATGATTTAGCCTGATGCTTCTCACTTGTCAACCTATTTCTCGTGTTACTTTTATTTGCCGAATCTCGAATCGTTGTTATTTCAGCCTTATGGATTTTAACCCCTCCTGCTAGCAAAAACATCTTCCACCATGCCACCTACCTCGGCTCAAAACCCGAGTTTCCTGGCTTATTTTCTTTGCTAAGAAAAAAAGTGATAAAAAATATGTCCACCCATTTTTTTATTTTTTTTTCTTCAAGAAAAAAAAACCGGGCGGATTTTGTCGCACTGAGTGAAAGATAAGGGCGCCATATACACATCCCTGGCACCCCACACACAAATTTATCTTCATTGGTTTTCCTAACTACAGACCGCCAAAACCGCTTTGATGTTAACATTACGTGTGAGGGAGAGGGGGTATACGCGTGGGAGGGGGGAAGGACTACCCCGTCCCCTCACAGTCCCTAAAACTCCTAATCATTTAACATCTGAATTTATAGCCCGGTGTTTAAAGATATTTTTCAAGTCCTGGGTTTTAGTTTTTAGGACAGCTGCCTCGTCACTCGTGTTACCCCTAGAATACTAAAATGTAGTGTGTTACTACTACACCGACAACCCACTCCATCCCAGCCATTCTCATGGAAAAATGGCATTGTCATTTGGTATAAAAGCCACTTGTAATATTTGAGGGTCCTCCTCATCACTGCATGCATCTCAAATAAGTTTTTTTGGTTGGAAAAAAGGAACCGAATCTTGTTCGAAATTATGTCAGAATGGGACTTTGGTATTTAGAATGAACTTCAGAAATTTGTTGAAATGTGATGTGAAATTATAAACAGATGCCTGAAAATCTGTGTCCTGGCAAACTTACAATTTGAGGTGCATTGTAAAAACTTGCCATCAAGCCCAGGGTCTATTTTTCACCACATCACATAAATACTAACTATTTCAAGCAGGGTGTCTGGCCAAATCCAGTAACGAATTTCCATGACATTTCCAGGTTTTCCAGACAAATTTTCACAAATTTCCAGACCAAACGAAAGTGATTTTTAACTCATTTTTACTGACATATGCAATTAAAACTGCAATATTTGGCAACTACCCTGGGCCGCACCCAAAAATCCATTTTTTTCCCCGACCCAAAAATATTTTTCATGGCCTGCAGGCGAAAATCTGGTGTGTAACAAAAAAAATTACAGAAAATGGCGCCGCAGGCGAATTTTTTGCCCAGAAAAACTAAAAACGGGCTAAAAACTGACCAATAGTGCCTAATTTTCCATTTTAAGTTAAGACTTTATTTAGATTTTCCAGACACAGACGAAATTTCCATGACATTTCCCTGACATTGCCAGACAATACTGATTTCCATGATATTTCCAGGTTTTCCAGGTTTTCCTGTTCAAGTTAAGCCTAAGTGAAAATGCATTTGGATTCATTCTGGAATGAATTGATCAGTTTAGATGTGCATTTTTGGTACCATTGAATTCTTCATCCATATGATTTTTTATTCTGTACCAAAACTATATTTATTTTTCAATGCATATTTAGGGAAAATTTTGGAATGGTCAGTTATTCTGAATCACCTTGAATATATATTGATCAAAGCATCCAAGGGGGCTACCAAGTCAGGCTGAATTTGAAAGATTTGATTGGCAAATTTGAAAAAGGAAATTTGGTAACAAGTGCAAATCGTTTTTTAAACTATTTCACAAATCAATTTTGACAACAATTCCTGCTGGATTCATGTCTCACAATGAAAAACAGCTGTTGAACGTATTAAAATAGGATGAAAGGCGATGGCATGTCTCTTTTATTTTACACATTTTTCACACTAACTTTTCACAAGTGTTTAATTTTCCATATATTTTACTTTTGATTCCTAACTCCCTTGAAACAAATGTTTCTTGGCTTAATTCATCTGCTAATTATTTACCATTAACAAGAACAGCATTTGAAGCTTAATCTGAATAGCTTTTTACAATATAGCTCCAGCCCATACGAAAAAGTATCTTTAGAAACTATTTTCAGAAATAGAGTGATAACTTTCTGCAGAAAACTATAAGAAATTTTCAGATTCAGAATCAGAATTTAGAATTCTAAAGAAACTCAATTATAGCTTATAGACTGAATTTAACATAAAGAATTTTATCTGCAGAATATCTTTCCAGAATTAAGATGACGAATTTATACAGAACAATTGACATTCATTTTTTTTACAGAAAGCTAAGCTTCAATAACAAAAATCTGCAGTAGCAGATCATGTCTTTCTAGAAAATTTGAATTTATTCAGCAGAAATGATTTTTCAGAACTAAAAATGAGAGTTTTTAGCAGAAAAATTGACATTCATGTTTTAGAGAAAACTAACAATGTAAGTTTTACGTCGATTTCTGTGAACATACATTTCAATTTTTTCTGCAGAAATTCATTCCAGAATTAATTAAGATGACGAATTTATGCAAAACAATTAACATTCATTTTTTTTTTACAAAAAACTATATAAGCTTCAATTACAATTTCTGCAGTGGCAGATCATGTTTCTCTAGAAAATTTGAATTTGTTCAGCAAAAATTATTTTTTTTTAGAACTAAAGGTGAGAGCTTTTAGCAGAAAAATTGACATTCATGTTTTAGAGAAAACTAACAATGTAACTTTCACGTCGATTTCTGTGAATATCCATTTCATTTTTTTCTGCAGAAATTAGTTTCAGAATTAAGGTGTAAAATTTTTGCATAAAAATTTACATTCATATAATAGAGTATAACTAACAATACGTTTCCTGTCGATTTCTGCAGAATCGACCCCCCACCCCCATCTTTCCCACAACAACTTTATAATTTAAGAACCAAAATTGACTCTGAACCCAGTTATTAAGAAAGATGACATTTCTTAGAGTATTGGTCTTGCTGGCATGCTGGGAAAATAGTTCCCTCTAACATAGAATCTGATATAACGCCAAAATTCCACCAAACGTCCATCATTCGCCCAATGTCCTTCTCGATCATCATGACAGAGCGGAAGTTCAATAGCTCCAAACGTTATCATTTCTCCATAAATCAATCCTCAACAAATAAATAAAAATCAAAGGTGGGTTTGGGGGAAGAATAAATGGCCGCCAGCGACACATGTCGTTTTATGCAGGTTGTCAGTTTCAACTATTGATTGAGGCACGAAAAGCCCTTTAGCTGGACATTGGAAACACAGCAGAAGTAAAAAAAAATAACACGGGCGTGGTACCTTTACCCAACCTTTTCCTCTGGGCCAAAAACGTTAATCTCCCGAGATTAAACAGGGTCAACGGGATTTTACGTCACATCCTGAGGGACATCCTCAGGGTGAGGGGGAGCTACAGTCTCTACAGCAACAACTTCTAGAAAACTATGTGAAGATTTATGATGTTTTCATTTTGGGGGGTTCCTTTTAGGACCTCCTTTTGGTATTTATGAGAAAAATAATTGATTTAAAAACCACAGGTGTTTCCGAGTGTAGGCCTACGTATGGGTCACGAGCTCCTTAGGGGCATATAAGGTTACTTCAAACTCCTAGCTGTTGTAAAAATACGAGAGCACAATGGCATCATTAACTCAACATCGTCACTTCATAAATTAAGGGAATGTTGGGGTTTCGTGACATTGAACATTCACCAAGGGTCCAGAGTCCAGGGTCCCTGAGGGCAGTGAGGCGCCCCCAAACCTTTGACTTAAGGTTTGAGGTATCCCGTCTGGGGTGACGGATCATAAGGGAGAAAGTCACGCAAGGTCCTTCAATCAACAACATTAAGACAATAACAGTAGGATTAATTTTCCTACCAAATTTTTCTTCCTAAAGATATTTTTAAATTGTAATATGTTAGGTTTTAAAGGCACATTTAGGATTTTGCATCAAAATTAATTTTCCCTGACTGTTCCTGCCATTTGATTTTAATCTTGTTTGGAACCACACTTTTGCAAGACTAATACAACTTTGGATACGTGTAATAAAACTCAAATTTAAGTTTCATAGTGTAGGCCTACCTTGATGTGCAATGGCTGTTTTCGTTTAGTCAATGTAGAGTTTGAACGTCTCCCATGGGGTCAGCATATCAACGAGTGCATGTCAGGATCCACAAATTGAGCAGTCACTAGAAAAAAAAATTCAAATAAATGTTGAAAAATGTGTGGACAAAGCAGTAAAGTCCATTTTATTTTAGAGTCACTCAAAAATAACGGATGGAAATAAAGAAAACAAAACAAAAGAAATATAGAAATTGCAAACTATAGTTTTCCATGGACATAGGAGAAGTCACAATTCATGGCAACATGTTTTTTAAATGCAAGGAAAGAACTTTTTAGAGCATGCATGTTCCTATGGGAATCTCCATGTTAAATAAAAGTACAAATTTCTCAATAATGGCTAAACATAAATTGACGGTGTTTGATTTTTATGAAGGACAATTAAATTTACTAAAACGTGATATATTATTTGTTGTTTATCTGCCCTGTAAGCTGTACAATCAAGCAAAATGTGGCGTAAAACTCAGCGGTAAACTTTGAAATTCGATAAATAACTATAAAATGCACGTAATAACAAAATCGAGCTTATACATTTTGTAGTAAATTAAATAAGCTTTCCAAAAAATCAAACC
>JAQIXP010004847.1:0-11059 GCA_034700285.1 Proteroiulus fuscus | reverse complement strand
TGGTGCAACAGCTCGGACCTTTAACTTCAGAACTAAACCTAGTTTTTCAGTTAACCTTGCTTGGTGCAACCGGCCCTAACTTTTTTTTTACAAAAAAAAGTATGGAAATTTTTATATCTGTCTCCACAATTTCAACAATTAAGGAAATTTGTAAACTCCCCCCCTAAAATTTTATACAAAAATATTGAAATTGTTATTTCTTCCCAAATTTTTTTACATTCTTTGAAATTATTATTTCTGCCCCCAAAATTTTTAAAGAAAATATGGAAATTGATATTTTTGCCGCCACAATTTAAAAAATAAATGTTGAAAGTGTTACTTTCGACCAAAATTTTTGAATATTATGGAAATTGTTATCAATGCCCCTAAAATTTTCAAAAATGTATTGAAATCTAAATCTGCCCAAATTTTTTACAAATTATTTAAATTGCTACATCGTTTCCCTAAAATTAGTGAAAATATATTGATATCTATCTTCCCAAATTTTTTTAAAAAATATTTTAATTGGTACCTCGTTTTCCTAAAAGTTTTGAAAATATTTTGAAATCATTATCTTCCCAAACTTTTTGAAAAATAATTTAAATTTGTACCTAGTTTCCCTAAATTTTTTGAAAATATATTGAAATCATCTTCCTAAATATTTAGAAAATTCCCAAAATTTTTGGAAAATCAGGAAAATGGTAATCTCTACCCCTTAAATTTGAATATATGTTGAAATCAAAATTTCCCACATTTTTTGAAAAATCATGGAAATCGTCATCTATTTTCCAAAAATTTTTAAATCTTTTGAAATCCTTACTTTTTAATTTAAAAAAAAAAATCATGTTCTTAAGAATATTATTTTTTTTTTTACATTTTAGCCTGAAAATATTTTGTTAGACGATAATTATAATATCAAATTAACGGATTTTGGATTTGCGAGGGTTTTGCAGCCGGCCGAGCGATTGTATGGTCAGTGCAATTTCACTCGTGGAAATTGAATGAAAATATTTCATTTTTTTATTTTAAATTTTTTTGCCAATTTCAGATTTGTGCGGAACGCCCGGATACATGGCACCGGAATTGCTGAAATCGTCCATGTATGAGAATGCCGATGGCTACGGGAATGCTGTGGATATGTGAGTATGAGTCACAAATTTGTCCCTCACTTTTTGACCCCATATTCTATGCTAATATAATAAAATAAATGAAAAAAAGTAGAAAAAAATAAATAGTAGTTACTAAAACTTGCAAAAATTCAAAAAGTATTAAAAATATATACAAATGTGTAAGAAGGTAAGCGAGAATTTAAGAAAATATGCCAGAAATTCAAGAAAATATACAAAAAAAAAATGTGGAAAATATACAACAAATTTGGAAAATGTAAGAAAAATTTGAAAAATGTACAAAAAATTTGGAAAATAAGCAAAAATGTACAATATGGAGGAATTTAAGAAAGTATGCCAACAGTTTAAAAAATGTACTGAACTCTTAAGAAAATATAAAATCAATTCTAGAAGTATTGAAGAAAAATTTTAAAAATGGAAGAAAATATAAAATAATTCAAGTAATATTAGAGAACTATACAAAAATGTAAGAAGTTTTGTAAATATGAGACATGATATCTAAGAAAATATACAAAAATTTAAGAAATAATAAAAAAATGTTAAAAATGTAAGAAAATATAATAAGTATTTTATGAAAATACACAAAATATTCTCAAAAAGGCAAATGCTAAAATCCAAAAGTTTCTCCAAATTCCATAATTTCCTAAGGAAATTTAAAAAAATTCAAAAAGGAAAAGTATTTAAAATTGTCAGAAAATATAATAGAATTTAAGAAAGTTATCCAAAAATTAAAGAAAATATACCAAAAATTAAGAAAGTATACCAAAAATTTAAGAAAGTATACCAAAAATTAAAGAAAGTATACCAAAAATTAATAAAAGTATACCAAAAATTAAAGAAAGTATACCAAAAATTAAAGAAAGTATACCAAAAATTAAAGAAAGTATACCAAAAATTAAAGAAAATGTACTAAAACCTTAGAAATTTGAAAAAAATTCAGGAAATTATGAAAATTTAAGAATATACAATAGTATTTGAGAAAGTAGGCTAAAATTCAAATAAATATGCAAAAATTCAAAGAAATGTAAAAAGTCTAATAAATATTACAAAAATAGACAAAAATGTGAGAGAATACAAAAGAATTCAAGTAATATTAGAGTATTATACAAAAATCTATGAAATTATGATGGAAAATATACTTAAACCTAAGAAACTTAGAAAATATGCAAAATTGTAAGAAAATGTAATTAATATTTGATTAAATTGCAAAATTGTAGGATGCTAGACGAAGTTTTTTGAAAAGACCGTAAAATTCAAGAAAACATGATTATTTGCTAAAATATCTTTGGTGTTATGCAAATGCGCAAATATTTAAGAAAATATGTAGAAAACAAAACATAAAAAGAGCTAAAAATATCAAAAAAATTGGCATATATTCAAGAATTATTTAAGAAAATAAGCAAGAAATTAAAAAAAATCATGCAAAATTTGAAGAATTGTGAATTTGCTTGATTCTTCCCTTTTCTCGTTGATTTAGGTGGGCCTGCGGGGTGATTATGTATACGTTGTAAGTATTTTGTTCGGCTTTTACGCCAAATATCAAATACAAAATCACTAAAATGTTGGGGTTTTTTTTTTTATGAAAACTGCAGGCTGATTGGCTGCCCTCCGTTTTGGCATCGCAAGCAGATGGTGATGCTACGGAACATCATGGACGGAAAGTATTCGTTCAATAGTCCGGAATGGGACGACATCACCGAAACGCCAAAAGATCTGGTAAGTCCGGTTCGATTTGGGATCGTGTTTTCGAAAAATTCAATCGGATTTTCGCTGATCTTTTTGCTAGATTTCCAAACTGTTGGTCGTTGATCCTGCCAAACGCCTCACCATTCGACAGGTCATGCAGCATGAGTTTTTCCAAATTGCGGTAAGAAATTGTTACCCAATTTTCTCAGAATCTTTCTTTCTAGATTTCGGTGCTAGTTAGGAGCGGGCGAGAGAGTTTTGCGGCATCGTAGTTGGCATTTTTTTGTCGTTTTACTCAGTTTTCCAAATTGAATTTTTCATTAAAATCTCAATTTTTGAAACCAATATCAGAATTTTCTGTCAAAATTGTGAGTTTGGAATCACGATTTTTAGACTGAAAATCAAAGTTTTGCGGAATATTGATTGTAGAATACCACATTTTGTCAAGTTGTGATTTCCGAATTATTATTTGTAGATTGAAAGTCAGATTTACGAAACGAAAATTGAATTTTTCAGCAATCGCTAGTTTCAAATTCACATTTTTTGGAACCAATTTCAGAATTTTCAATGAAAATGTGAATTTTCTGCCAAAATTACAAAAATACAAAACTCACAATTGCTGAAACCAGTATCGGAATTTTCAAAGGAAATATGATTTTGGAAATTGTGTCAAATTTGCTTAAATTGTGATTTTGAAATCACAATTTTCAGACCAGAAATCAAACTTGTGGAATCGTAATTCTAGAACTTGCGATTTTGCCAAATTCATGATTTTCCTAATCTTGATTTTTAGACCAAAAGCCGGATTTGTGATACGAAAATGTAATTTTTTTTCAGAAATTGCTAGTTTAAAATTCACAATTTTTGATATCAATTCTGCCAAAATCTTGATTTTGAAATCACTATTTTTAGACCGAAAATCACACTTTTGCGGAATCATAATTCTAAAAAGCCAGATTTTCCCAAATTTGTCATTTTCTGAATCACGATTTTTAGACCGACAGCCAGATTTGCAATAATAAAATCTAAATTTTTCCAAAATGGCGGTTTTTGAACAATAAAGTTGTTGGAAAATTAGGCCAAGTAATGCAAAAACTCAAAATTTTTTTCACAAAATTTGAGAAAACGGGCCTAATTTTATGGCACTCCGGTGCTTGTTTTCTTTTTTTTTTTAACCCTAATTATCGTAATGGTGACTATTTCTTCAAAAGCCAACCCAGGGTATCGTTGCTTATATTCGTGAATCGACCGAAAGAGCCGAATCATCCCGGGAAGTGAGTAGCGGAATTCCGATCCGATATTTTAGCATAAAAATTAAGCACTAAAACCAATGGCTACTCACCACATCTTAGAATTAGAACTGCTTTAGTATTTAGTACACTTTCGGCGGATTCGCACCTTCTCACTAACGGCCGGCTTCTGATACTTCTTGCTTGGCTCACTAGGTGGCGCTGCTCTTTTCACTGACTTAACCGTAGGCTAGACGTACCGGAAGTCGACGGTGGACTTTTTTTATACAAAAATTGCGAAGATGTTCCGTTAATCGGATTTATAATTATTTATTTCAGACTTACAAAGGACACGTGTTCAATGCAAGAAAAGTATTTCAGGTAAGATTTGCCTTACATTTTCCAGATGAAAAAGACTCCCATAATGCACCATTTCTAAAAAAAAACTTACACAATTTTGAGCCATTATTTTATATATAAATGCTAGTTGAGTGTTATTCACGATAGATGGCGCCAGTAGTCTATGGCAGTTAACATGGGCAGCCATATTCATTTAGAATAAATGCCAGTTGAGAGTTATTCATCATAGATGGCGCCAGTAGTCTATGGCAAATAACTATTTTCAATAATCCATTATTTTTTTTTCTCCTGGTCAGTTTGGAATCCTGTGTGTGCGAGCCATGATCAGGATCAGGCGCCTGAGATTCACGCCAGAACCGCTGTCCACGGAAGTGGCGAGGATCGATCCGTACCGAATCAAGGCTCTGCGAAAGGTAATGATGGACATTCACCCGGAAAGATTAGAAGAATCACTTGGGATTCACCCAAAACATTCAAAATATTCACTGAAAACAGTAAAAAAAAATCACTTGGGATTTACCTAAAACATTGCAAAAAAAATCCCTTGGGATTTACACAAAATATTTTTTAAAAAATCACTTGGGATTCACTTAAAACTTTGGAAAGATTTACTTGGGATTCACCCAAAGCATTGAAAAGAATTACCCTAAATATGAAACAAATTCACTTTTAACTTTAGAAAGGTTTACTTGAGATTCACCTAAAACATTGTAAGGAATCACTTGGGATTCACCCTAAGCATTCAAAATATTCACTGAAAACATTCTAAAAAGCCACTAGGGATTTACCAGAAACTTTGAAAAGAATCACTTGGGATTCACCCTAAACATTAAAAATATTTACTGAAAACATGGAAATGAATCACTTGGGATTCTCCCAAAACGATGAAAAGAATCACTTGGGATTCACCCTCATAATGAAAAAATTCACTCTAAACTTTGGAGAGGTTTACTTGAGATTCACCCAGACCATTAAAAAAAATCACTTGATATTTACCCAAAATTTGGAGAAGAATCACTTAAGATTCACCCAAAGATTTGAAAAGAATTGCTCGGGATTCACCCAAAACATTTTCTGTATTCCTTTGGGATTACACCCAACGAGGCTCAGGATTCACTCGAGGATTCACCCTGGGCAAACGTGACTCACGAATCCTAAGTTTACCATAACCAAGATTCACCCCAACTTCTCTGAGACTTTGGATCTTTTACGAGCGCCATTTTGTTTTTTTTTTACCTCCCCAGATCATCGACGGGTGTGCCTTCCGTGTGTACGGCCATTGGGTGAAGAAGGTGGAGGCGCAGAACAGGGCGGCGCTGTTCGAAAACCATCCCAAGGTGGAACTGAGGGAGATGCACGAGAACAGGGAAGAACAGGGAGGGGACGCCGAGGAAAGTATATTCGTATTTAAACCCTAATTTATATCTATTGGATTTTTAGATTACTTTTCTCAACTGAAATAATGATCAGTAAGTTGTTAATGTTTTTTTTCCCCATTTTTGGTTTTAGATGTTTATTTCATTTTTTTGCCCGAATCTCATTTTTTTGCCATTCACGGCTCTTTTTTCCTCAGGTTTTCGGAGCGTCGGTGTCCGGTCAAAATGGGCCACGTGCAATGTATTTTCTATTGCACGTGGCCGTTTTTGACTCAGCACCCAAAGTAAGGGAAAGTATCGGAATGAACGACTAGTTGAAATGTAAATCCGTCCGTATTAATGCCTTTTTTTTGGTCCTTGAAGGATTTTGAGTGAGCGAATGGTGAATCTTAGAGCGATCCTGAACGAATTCTAGTTTTACAGAAAAAAAATTGCAGTTTTGCATAAAAATATTGCAGTTATGCAGAAAAATTAGCTGGTTTAATTAAAAATTGAAGTTTTGCTTAAAAAGTTGCAGTTTTTTTTTAAAAAGAAAACTTTTTTAAAGCAAAAAACCTGCAGTTTTGCATAAAAATTTGCAGGTTTCATTAAAAATTGCAGCTTTAAAGAAAAAATTTTACATAAAAAGATGCAGTTTTGCATAAAAATTAGCAGCTTTGATTAAAAATTGAAGTTTTGCTTAAAAAGTTGCAGTTTAAAAAAAAAGAAAAAAAAAGAAACTGTTTTAAAGCAAAAAAAAGTGCAGTTTTATGTAAAATTTGCAGCTTTGCATAAAAAATTAACAGGGTAAATTAAAAATTGCAGTTAAAAATTGCAGAAAAAAATCTTAATTTTACATAAAAAATATGCAGTTTTGCATAAAAATGTGCAGTTCTAAAGAAATAAAATGACATAAAAAAATGCAATTTTGTTTAAAAAATTGTACTATATTGTTAAAAATTCCAATTATGCATAAATAATTACAGTTTTAAATAAGTAAAGGCGGTTTTAAATAAAAATTGCAGGTTTACAAAAAAAATTGTAGTTTTACAAAAAAATTGCAGTTTTGCCTAAAAAAAATTGCAGTTTTAAAGAAAAAAAAAATGACTTTTGCAGAAAATAAATTCGTAATTTTATGTAAAATTTTTAAATTTGCGTAATAAAATTGCAGTTCTAAGAAAAATGACATTTCAAAAAAATGCAATTTTGGTAAAAAATTGTGCTATATTGTTAAAAATCCCAATTATGCATAAATAATTACAGTTTTAAATAAGTAAAGGCAGTTTTAAATAAAAATTGCAGGTTTGCATAAAAAAATTTCAGTTTTACAAAAAATAATTGCAGTTTTACGAAAAAATTGCAGTTTTACAAAAAAATTGCAGTTTTGTCTAAAAAAAATGACTTTTGCAGAAAAAAATTGGTTTTTATGTAAAATTTCTAGATTTGCTAATAAAATTGCAGTTCTAAAGAAAAATGACATTTCAAAAAATGCAGGTTTTTTTAAAAGAAAAAAGGTGCAAGTTTATTAAAAATTGCAGTTTTACTTCAAGAAATTCTATTTTACATAAAAATTGTACTTTGGCATAAAAAATGCAATTTTGCTTAAAAAGTTTCAGCTCTAAGGAAAGAAATAACATATCTTTCTCTAAAAATTATTTTTGTTAAAAAGTACATTTAAAAAAAAAAATGCAGGTTTTCAATTGCTTAAAAAATGGCAGTTTTACGTAAAAAAACATGCACAAAATTTTGTCTTTTTACGTAACAAAGTGCAGTTTTTGTAATATTTCACAGATTTTGTTAAATACTACATCAGAATTTATTAAAATTTTCTGATTTTAAAAGAAAATTTTTAGTTGCAGAAAATCCAATGTAGTAGGACACAAAAATTTTAGGGATTCACTTTTAAGATTCACTTCGATTCATGAAACCTGGTGAATCCCAAAATGGAGATTCAGTGATTCACCGAATTCACCTCTTAGGGATTCATTTACATTTTGGGGACTCTCAATGAAGATTTCTGTGAATCGTGGAATTCACTCGGGATTGATGGGATTCACCAAGATTCAGTTGGGATTCAAGATTCGTGCCCCGAATAAAGTTTTGTATCATTCGTTCCGATGCTTTCCCGATAGCTCCAGCCCCATTAGCCTGCTCATCGACGGGTCAAGGAAAGTCCTGGAATATTCGTAAATTTTCCTCGAGTCGATGAGCAGGAAAAATACCAACACAAAATGGCGTCCCCGGGGAAAAATGGCCAATCAGTCTTTTTTATTTTCTTGCATTTGTTTTATTTTTTTTGAAGGGAAAATGCTATATTGTATAAAATAATTAAAAGTATCAGTGTTATCTGGTTGTTATCGAAAATTCGCGAAAAATTTGGTACATTTTTGTTAAAAAATTGATGTTTTTCTGCAAATTCGACCTTCGGCTTATTGGCAGTACGTCAGTTTGTCCAGCCAAAAAGTATCGATTTGGCCACTCAACGATTTGACGAGAGTGGCAGTTTCGAGGGCCGAGGCCCGAAGGGGAGGAGTCCATGTCAAAAAGTATCAGAAAATTGTAGGTCACGGTCAAGGTTGTTTCAGGTAACTGTAAGAAATGCATGAGATCCCCTCCCTTCGAGTGAATGACCAAAATCGCATAGAATTAGTTTCAAGTTGGGAAAAATGCATTGGAATAACATTAGCGAGTGCAGACGAGTATTTTGGAGTACATTTTGTTTAATTTTTTGAAACAATTCCTTGAATATAAATTTGTTGAAAGTAATATACATAGTATGATTCTTAAAAAAATGATAAATTTACCGAAATTCTAGTCTAAGGAAGTGATTTCAACTTGGGAAAAATGCATTGGAATAACAGTGAGTGTAGACGTTTATTTTGGAATACATTTACTTTACTGTTTGGAATGATTTTATTGTATTTACATTTTTTGAAGGGAATAGAGTATAATTCCGAAAAACTTTCTTTACATTTATCGAAATTCTAGTCTAACGAAGTAGTTTCAACTTGAAAACAATGCATTGAAATAACATTAGTGAGTGCAGACATATTTTTAAATACATTTTGTTGAATTTTTGGAACCATTTTTTTGTGTATATGCATTTCTGCTTTTTTATATATATTTAAGTGATATGAACGAATTCATTTCAACTTGGAAAAAATGCATGGGAAACAGTGTAGCACTAATCATCTTTGTTTCTCTTGGATCTTAGAGTTTCTTTAATGCCATTTTCTTTTTATAGCATGTTTTGAAGGAAATATACCGTAATTCAGAAAGTTTTCGAAATTTCAACGAAATTTGAAGTCTCCAAAAAGATTTTCAACTTTGGAAAAATGCATTGAAATGTATATGTTGTTGTTTGGTGAGATTTTTGACTCGCCTTGTATCCGTCATCCATTAACCAATAGGAACTCGCGTTTCAAAAGGGCTATATCAGCCAGCCAATAAGAAGTTGCGTTACTTCAAGATTTTTGAAAAATCCTTCCATGCAAGGGGATCATTTACGCAGTCTAAATCGTGCTGTCATAGTGGTTGTCTGCGTTCGAATTTGTGTGCTGCGGAATTTCTAGTAAATATCGAATAAAATCAACATTTGTGTCTGTTAAATATTATTACTAGTAATCAGTGGTTAAGTTAAGGACCTTTCTTTGGTTATATCGTATCTTCGGGAATTCGGAGAAACAACAGATTCCGAAAGGTAAATATTGAATTGCCTATCTTAAAAAATCCAGGCAAAATACGAATGCATGTTTTGCAAGCGAAAATTTATTATTGAAGCTAAAATTGTGAAATAAAATAATTGATTTTTAATTTTTAATGTAAAATATGGCTCATTGGCAGAACGTAAATATTAGCATGAATTGACCTGTTTCAATGCGATGGTGGCGCCAAGTGGCAGTTTCTAGTACTAGCATGTTCGAATTTTTTTCAAACTGAATTTATCAAATTTGGTATTTTTTTTCCTAAAATTCTTGATATTTCGGTTCAGCTTTTTTTGCTAGTGAAATTTTACACAATTTAAGCTTTCTGTTTGAATTTTTTATACTTACCGGTATGAACTGCTTTTCAGGTTTGATTTTGGCAAAAATTGTGTATTTTGCCATAAAAACTGAAATTATAGTTATTAGTTAGAGAGCAGTTTACACCTTGGTAAGTAAAGCCAGTAAAAATTGGCAAAGTGCCTAAAACAGAATGCCGCACTATAAATCACTGGCGCAATGCTGTTATATTTGCTCTGCCCGGGCAGTTAATTTAAATTAATCTTATTTTGGTTTTGACTAGAATTAATTAGTACACAAAAATTGTGATTTTCCAAGAAATAATCATGATTAATTCCCCAAAAAATCTCCTAAATCGTCAATTTTTCAAACAAAATTAAAAATTTGCTGGAATTGTAGATCATTAAAAAATCATGATATTTACAACACCGTGATTTACAAAAACAGGTGGCGCCATCTATCGATTAAGTTGATTACTACCGGTACCGTGATTTTGTCGGCCATCTTAGGAATTCACCAGGCAATACTATTCCATAGAGAAAAAGTGAAGCCATACATAAGATACGATAGTTAACTCCTTTCAAATGGAGGGCTCAAAAATGAGCCAATGAGAAACACAATCACTTTCATTGGTTTAGTTTACAAAAATAACTACTAGATGGCGCCAGTCATTTTTCGTTGTAAAATAGAAAAATGGCGGTTACCATTTATTTTAGGAATTAAAGCCATGATTTGTATATTATGCTGAAAATATTGATTTCTAGCTAGTCTAAACTATTTTTCTTTCGTTTTCTAGAAACTCGGGCCTACAAGAATGCACATCGTTGCCGAGTCCGCTTGCGATAAACGGTCTCAGCAGCAGCAAAAGCATCATGAATGTCTATAAGCGGTACCAAAATGCAACACCGAACCATTCTTCGGTTCCTTTCGAACGTCCGTTCCGAGTAGCGCTGATCATCGGCGTACCGATACAACTGCCGAATTGCCCAGTTGCACTTATCGTCGTCTTTGTACCGGTCTCGATAAACTTCTTCCCGGATCCGGTTAAGAAATCCCGACTGCTCGAGTCTCGCTCTCACCCGAGGCACCGGATTCTTTGGCTCCACCGAGGAATGACCCCACCTCTGGAGCCACCCAGCAGCGAGAAAGGGATTTACGATAAAGCGGCAGTGAGCGCCGATTCCGTGGAATGTGCCGAAATCGGATGGTGAGGGAAATGTGGAATTGAGATTGTATAAATCATGATTTGCTTAAGGGGGCTGTCCACACTATCAACAAAATGCATGCTCCTATGGGAATCTCCATGTTAATTACCGGTACAT
>JAQIXP010004846.1:0-11060 GCA_034700285.1 Proteroiulus fuscus | reverse complement strand
ATTACGTGCATTCTATATTTATTTATCGAATTTAAAAGTTTACCATTGAGTTTTTCGCCACATTTTGCCCGATTGTATGGCTCACAGGGCAGATAAACAAAAAAATCACCCATAACGTTTTAGTAAATGTAATTGTCCTTCATAAAAATTAAACCCCATCAATTTATGTTTAGCTATTATTGAGAAATTTTCATTTTCATTTAACATGGAAATTCCCATAGGAGCATGCTCTAAAAAGTGTGGACAGTCCCTTTAAATATTTTATTTTCTGCAATAATTATTTTTCTTCAAGGATTCAGTTCCATGATTCAAGAATTATTCTACCAGTATATTGCAAGGATCGATGGTAAATAAGTGAATCAAGAATTTAAAAAGTTTTTTTGTGAAAATATGCACATTTTATTGGCAGTCGAAAGTTTCTAGACTGCAGTTAGTTCCTAAACTTTGCAAAACTGTCATCAAAGAAGAAAATCCTCTCGAGCCAGACGAATATGATTTTCTATACACTGCAATGAATTGCTTTATCGCTCCGATGAACACTGTAATCTTGGACAAATTGTTGGATGTAAATCAATTGCGTATGTGTGAAGTCCAACACAAAATCTCATATATTTGTGGTTGTTGATTTTTATCGTGCATCCAATAACGTCATAATTCCGCTATGATGAAATATGACTCGCATTTATATATACAAATATTGCTTTGCAACTTCAAGAAAAAATTGGGAATACAGTATAAAAGAAAAAAAAACATTCGCCAAGTGAATTGAATTCTCAAGAAACTTGATTATCATACATTGCCATTTCTGAGAATTTTTTTTCATCATACTCTTTACAAGCACATTGATAATAATATTCAAGAGTTGACATTCTTTTAAGCAAACTGATAGCAAATATCAGTGAAAAGTATATTTTTTTTAAAGTATACAAAGTTTGTACGTATAAACATATACATATACATAAACATATAGGCCTATATAATTTTTTTAAACTGACTCAAAACTATAACTTCATACTAGTTAATTTCCATTTGGTAAACTCGACTTATCACTTGCAAGAATTCAAAAGTTTACGTTAAATTCATTACCTATTTGTCAAAAATTTATACAAAAACTAAAAAAATGATTAAACTTAATCATAGACTAAATGTCCTCCTAAACATGTTAAGGCATATATAATACAAACGGTTCATTTTTAAGAATGTCAAATTGAATGTTTATTAATAATATTTGATAATTTTTTTTAAATTTAATTAGAGTGTATCAATCTTTTCATTTAAAATTACTTTGTATAATTTATTTGCATGCAAATTTTACATGAATACTTTTAATTAAGCCAGGATTCTCGTTCACTAAAATTAAATTTTATTTTATTTTTTTGCTCTGATGTGTGCATTCATTTTAATTGCATGGGTACACTCAAGCGTGCCATTATTTAAATTCATTACTATACAGCGATAATAGAAATTTCATGACATGCAATTTATATGAATTTTAATTTAAAAACATTATAGATACTATCAGCTTTTTGAATTAAAAATACCTCGACTAATGCAAACTTAATCCAGGCTAAATTTTGAAATATATTAAAAAAAACTTTGAGCAAATATATCTATGTTTTTTAAAGCTCTGCCTAATTGAAAATCTTCGTAGTATTTAATAACACAAGTAAATTTAACCATAATTATTTCCGCATTTCCATAATTTGTATTCAATTTTAACTAAACTATTTATAGAAGAGTTTATATAAAATGTATGCCAGCCAGAACAAATAAATCAAAATTCATACAATTTCCGTAAAAAAATAGAATAAATATGGCATAAAATTAAGGGAAAAAAAGTCCTATTATTTACACAATGGTTGTATGGAGATATTAATAAGGACCACAGGTCAGTTATATGAACCTAGATGGCCAACAAAAATGGAATGGTAGTACCAAAGTTAATCAGAAAATAGTTCTACATAACTTTTACAAAATGGATACTTCCTATGAAAAGCTTATCACATAAACTCAAAGTCTTTCAAGAAATATATATTTATTGCATGTTAAGTCCAATAACGATTTTAAGCCCTTTTTAATTTTTTGCCATACTTTTAAAAATAATGGGGCTTTCCCTCTAATTAATATTTTGTTTTTACGAAAAATGATTTAACGACCACACATTTTTGGAATTTTCAAAAAACCTGCATCAATAGAAATAATTTAGTTTTATGAGCCAGTCAACACGCAATCTATAGGCTTCAGCAAATAGGGTTTCATAAAGAATTAGTTTATTAGAGCAAAGACCCTACATTAATTGGATCACATGCATATTTGTACGTGTACAGGGCCACTATAATCACGCAGCTGATAATACAGTCCACCCTAAAAACTACCTGCTACTTTAATCTATAATCTCCCATGCGAACATTACCCAACAAAAAATCATAGCATGCACAACACATTAATAATTAGTAGTCCTACTATAAAGTCTAATCACAAATGTGTTAACATTGATTCATAAATACGGTTTTGTCATAAAACAAACTCTAATTTCAAAAGGACATGCTGCATTTTGTAATACATGGTAAAATCTTGTACAAAGAAAAACTTTGTTGATATAGGACTGCATTCAATATTTCTAAAAATAGCGTGTGCTACATTAAACAATATTGATAAAATTAAAAATAGCACGGAAATGTTTTGTTTGCTCATACGCAATACCTCATACATACAATGAGAATCATTTTATAAGAAAACAAACATAACAAAATTAAAAAGGATATATACCTATATACAGAAAACGAGGAGAAAAGGCACATTGAATATAAAATGTAAAAGTTTTGACGTGCTTTTTTGCTTGGATTCTGTAAGCAATCCATGTGTACCATAATAATATGCATCGGTGATTTTAAAATGCATTTCGAAATGAATGAAATATGATTTTGCAGCCATACATATACATACGTATGTGTGTGTGTGTGCACCGTGTTTCAATGCTCTGAAAACTGAAGTAATAATAAATGTGCATAGGCCTGTATGGTATAAGATATATTGAAAACTGATTTTGCATATATGCATTAGAAAACGTGATGGGACTGCAATATTTTTCCAATACAAACATTGTGAATAATTTATCCACTCCACGTAGGCTTACAATATATAGTTTCGTCAAACTTTCATTGATTCCAAAAATAATGACATACTTCTGAGCAATTTCAGTCATTAGCTATTCAGTAAATTGTAAATGAAATGTATAAGGACTCCATGGCTATGCTTAATTTTAATCCTATTTCTTATTCTTGAAAATTCATCTTAAGCATTCTTAAGTGTCGGTACTTAAAACAAATCAATATAAGAATTAACAAATTCAATTTGTTACATATCTAATATAGCATTACAAAGGTTGAAAGTAGATGCTTTATCAAGATCAGAGCCTATCAAATTATGTCAGATCCTTAATTACAAAAAACACTTCAATTGGAAAACTGCAATAGATCATAAAACCATAAATCCATAACTTATGCTTTTTTTTAAATCAGTCCACTTTATTGGCACACATGGTCGAATAAAAGTTTTTGAACCAGACCCGAAACAGTTTGTGATCAGTTCATGATCTAGCACATCTACAAATATGCTATTTTTATGGAACCCGAACAATAATCAACTTTTCTTCTTAAATCTGCAGAAAACTTCTGGCATTACAAATATGGTGATTCAATTTTACGAGAATTTGTTTTTTGCAGAAAAAAGCATTTATGCCAGCATATTTTTCTGTTCATTTATTGAACATTAATTTGAAATAAGAAAGTTTTACAAAGAAGACAACAAGCTTATAGTATAACATTACACTTTGCTAACGTTTGCCTATATATGTCGCGAAAATTACATAAAACTCATTCAGAATTTTAATTACCTTTATCTTTTCCTCTGATAAAATTCTAATTAATTTTGGTGCATGCACTTTATGCTTACTCAGAACGCATAGCAAAGTTCATGCTGGATCATTATGATAGATAATTATCTCCTTTTTACAAATTTTTAAAAGAGTATCAATAAAGTCAAGATAAATGAGTCAAAAGCAACATCAACAAACATATTATCTAAGTAATTAAGTCATACGCGTATCTGATCGTTCACTTGCTATTTAATTTATTATAATTTATTTACGGTTTCTAAAAGACTACAATTTCAAGAAGTAACTCTACCTGTAGTAAAGAACCATTTTTTTTATTTTTTTAATGCATGAATATATTCGAGCGTAATTACTGCAGTCCATATAAAAATAAGATATTTAAAGCAAAACTTCCAAAATGTTTTCAAGATAATTCGTATAATTTTCAGTTCTCTGCCAACATAACTTTTGAAAATGAAAATATGGAACTCATTACATGCAGTTTAAAAAAGCATGAAAAGAATAGTAGGTCTATTAATTATCGATGTCAGTGCAAATCACTATCATTATTAAGTAGATTAAATCACCATTGTTACTGATATCAATGCAAATCACTAATCCGAACCACTACTAACGATCATTTTAGAGTAGCCTAGTGATTTTCTTTTTACTGATCCATTTTATGCATGGGAAAAAAGCTGTATTTTTGTAATCTAAACACATGCATGTAAGATACATAATTCAATCTTATATATTTATTATATTAATATTACTGGCAAATGTAATCACCTTTTACTAGGCGAATTAGCGTTGAAATATTTTACCCAGAAACGGTAAAATACTTGTTATTTAATCATTAACGTCACATTTTGTCTCATTATGAGACTCTTGTATCCATTAAGCTCCATAATTTGTATACTGCAAACATGTCATTCAAACTAAGTCCTTAATTATAACTTAACGTTTATAAGCAACTTGGAGTTTTTAAGATAAAACTACTATGTAATTAAAATTTTATAAGCTCTCTTTCTTAGGAACATAACTGCTTTTAAAGAAGGAATATTCTAACTTTTCACTCGTTCCACAAACTCATGTTGACAATGTTTAGCATATATAGGTTTTTCGTAAATGTAAAAGATTCAAAAAAATATTAGCATATAGGAAAATATGGACTAAGGCAAACCGATTTTGGTGGAAGTGTGTGTGCATGGTAAAAACTTTTATTTTCAGCTGAATTATATTATATCTTTGATAATTGGAAATAAATATAAAAAATCACAGAAAAAATGTGATGAAATTAATCATTAACCATGTTATTGTATCTAAAGGCTCGCTTAGCAGCAACCATATAACATATAATGCCTAACGTTTAGTACATGTAAGACATGCAGATAAAAATTTAAATCGATTTATGAGTATTCTATCCTCTCCACACTCCATTTATAGTCAAAGTTATTTCTGTATTACACATATATAAACATTTCGAGATAACCATTGCACAATGTATACTCAAGAGAGTATGTTTATAAAGCAGAACGATGCACGACTTCAATTTGGAGATTAATATTATTGGTGCAGTTATTTACAATAATCTCGCAGTTGATTCCTTTTCCAAATAATATTGGCGAAGAACTTGGAGCTAAGGGAATATTTTGGAAAATAAAACTAAATTTCCTTAAAACAAAAAAGCAAGCATTGACTATAGGGAATACGCCTACAAATCGATTGCTCTTATAGACTCGTGTCAACAACATTTATATCTCTAGAATTTGAAATTGTGCAACGCCATCAGAGCATTGTAACATGCATAAAAATAAGAATGAATCTTGAAATTGCCAATACATATATATATAGTGCAAAATTATGGCTATACCATCCAAGTTAAAGATGATGAAATAACGAGAATTGCAACTCCAGGCCTATTCAACATGTTGCTGCATGCGGAATACCAATTACTTATCACAACTGTAAATTTCTATTTAGATTCTATGGATATATCCTCTTGAATTTTGAGGGGATCTTGAACAACAAATCTAAATTGGTGGTTCTGTCTTTGAAACCTCGACGGTTTCCAAATGCTCAATTGCATGTGTAAAGCTAAATCTAAGAAATTCCTAGTTTGTATGCGGAACACTTGTCTCTGGGAATGTTTGTTATAAATGTGCAACAGTCAGTCCATGGCGAACTAAATTCAATTCGTATCATAATGAAGCGAATTCCAAGATGCACAGCAGGGATTACAATAATCTTTTCAAAAGTATATATCCGGTAACAGAATCAATAGAATAGCCTCCCTAGATTTCCGTAGAAATCCACCACGACTGTATATAGAATATGCATTTTGAAAGAGAATTATGTTTTGGGAATATGTTTAGGTTTCTGAAAACTATAAGAAAAGCCAAAAAACCTATATAAACGGAGACATCAATAAAACCCATGAATTATGTTAGCTAAAGAGCTGAATGAATAATAATTGTATAGGCCGATGCATAAACATTCCTGAAAACGACTGAAATTAATATAGTAGCCTATAATTCTCGTAGCTCAAGCCAGATTTTTCCCTTTTTCTTCAGTATCTTACAAAATATAAAATTTAATTCTGAAACGCATTTTCTGCAAACGTATTTCATGTTAATTTATTACGAAAGAGAACATGCAGAAATGTTCAAGTAAGTGCATTGCAAATCGCTGTTAAATTATACATATGAACGGATTTGATATCTGTCTTTTGCAATACATGATGAACTTTAAAGCTTTTCTGTGAACTGCACCGATTTATAGTAAACTAGTCAAACTATAGGTAGCGGCGTAGCAACACTGTAAAAATTGTGTTACTTGTTTCAAGGAACCAAGTCACCATAATCTTGCTATCAATTTTAAGTCACACTTTAAACTTAATTTAAGTTACAAACAAAGAAATTAAGATTCCATTTTGATCTTGTATCTTATATCAAGAACAGCATTCTTGATTTAAGATACCTTTTGACTGAAATTAAGTTTAAAGTGTGACTTAAAATTGATAGCAAGATTATGGTGACTTGGCTCCTTGAAACAAGTAACACAATTTGTACAGTGAAGGGTATACGGGGCCCGGGACGGGTACCCAAGCAGAGGCCACTAAAATTCTTGTAAATTCTTGTATAGTTATTAAAAAATTTTAAAAAAAATGGCGCCGCAGGCGACTTTTTTGCCCAAAAACACTCAAAAATGAGCTAAAAATTACCTTAAGTGCGATTTATTCGGGGAATGGGCATCAAAATTTGGGGCCCCCTCCAAGTGGGGGCCCGGGGCGGCCCGCCCCCCTCGCTACGCCACTGACTATAGGCTACCTGTTATAGTAACGTATACGCATGCAAAATACACACTATCAGATTATCAATGCATAGATAATTAATTAACCCTAACAATAAACATGGGCTCAAGGTCCCAAACCTTTCTCTTTTTGTTGATACTTCGATGTCTTAAGTAGGCCTATGACAAAGGAAATTGGGATTAAGAAATAAAAATTTGTAGTACTCAAACCTAGGTCCTTTCTGTACTTTTTTCACCAAATTTGTCATTATAAGACTTGTAGTTACAGAGGAGAAGAATAACAAAGTTACGAACATATAGATAGCACTGATTTTACAGTGAATGCAGTAGGCCAACTTGTGTGTTATTACCTATATTTTTGAAAATTGTACACAATTAGCAATTTTAATTTGCACTAACAAGGTTTCATTTACTCTTTTGACTAAAATTCTTCAGTCCCCTTTCATTGTTAGGTTTTTGTGACCTAATTACCACAAAAAGAATTCAAATGAGCAGTAAATTCATGTCAATGCAAGACACTTTTATTTTGTGATCTTCTAAATGTTTTGAATTTTGCCAATTTTAGCAAATTGATTTGCAAAACACTTTCTAAGTGATTTCCTCTCTTATCTGCTGTCATATGCAACACGTTATAGCAATGCAATGCTGCATTTGGCTGTTTATTGAGTTCCTTATAACCCCATAATCTCTTAATGCCTAATTCGTAGCTTAAGTCTAGAAATTTCAGAAGACTACAACAGCTGCCAAAATATTTTAGTCACATTATGTACCTCCCTTTTAAATTATCTTGATTCTTCCCTGGTTTATATTATCTGTAATTCACGTGTATTGAAACATGAACATCTGATCTGAACATCCCGAATAAAATGTGATTTATATATATGTAGCTAATATAATTTATAATTGGAATTATATATTTTCAAATAAATGCATTCAAAATTGCTTCCTTTGTTCACAAAATCCTATCAAGAAATAAACCTAATTTCTTCTTGGAAATTTACTTTCTTCTCCCGAGAGAAATCTCAACTTGAAGAAAGATGCTTATTGGATTACAGATTGAACAAATATGACGGACGTTCTATAAACAAATCAAAATGATATGAATTCAGTATGGCATCTGACCGACCTGATGCAGGTGACAACAATATATAGTAGAAATCCACACAAATTAAATGAATTTATTTCTTGACTATGTTCACTCAGGCATTCTAGTTGAAATATATAAAAATCTGTATAAACTGATTGGATAATATATTTTGACAATTTCATAAACCGATACAACTTCAATATGTCTTGAGTTTTTTTTCAACGTATAAACTTGATGACAGGTTATTTATATAAAAGTTAAAAGTTTAATTTGGATAGTATGGCTGATGTATGCAATTCTGCATGAGATCTATTTTGTTATATATAACTCTGGATATACTCACATACAAAAATATTAACGGCAGCTCGTAGAATGACATTTAACTTTGATGGCAATTTCATTTTAATCAAACACACCTCCTTATATTGGAAACTGTCAGTCTTGGATCTTGGGTGTATAGTGGCAAAAAAGCACATTGACTGACTTAATTTTTTTTTATAAAATGGGCTAATAATTAATATTGGCGAATGTGTATATTTGTACACCTGGCAATTTAAGAATGGCATTGCTCACACTTAATTGACAGAATTCCTATAACAAAGATGGTGATTTTCCAAGAAAAAAATATATAGTTTTTCAGGATTTCGGGAACAGATAATTTCTTGCACACATAATAAACGACTTTTATGTACGTTTTACAACCCTCTGCAACATTAAATCAAGCGAAAGCCTTAATTACTAAATGGCATTTAACGTGAAGCCGATAAAAATATTGAAAGAAAAATTTGTCAGCTTATGGGCCTATCTAACATAAAAACGGCAACAGCTTTGTTGATAAATTAGGAGAACGTATATCTATGTTAAATTAAAAAAAATGAAAATTACTCACAGTTTAAAAATGTGTGATAAAAAGCCTTAGCTTACTCATTCCTATACATACGCCTTAGAAAAACATTAATATTAAAACAAAAATGCTTGAAAAACGTATAAAGTGTATACAGTAAACCACACACGTTCAATATACAATGATATGATTATCGATTGTATAAGCAGTAAATGTTTCACGATTATATATGCAAAACTAATTTTATATTTCTGCATTAATTTAAAACCAAATAGACCAACTTCAAAGCAAACTTTTAGGATAAATTTGTAAACAGAAAACGCTGCTTGAATTTAAATTGTTAAAAACTGCATGAGCAATATTTGATGGATCTTGTTATAAAATGAACGCATAATTTTTAATGTGCATTTGCATGATCTCATATAATGTATTACGTAAATAAATGCAACGATAAAATAATGTATATGATTTTTAAAAATTTGCTATATATTTATCCTTATATACTTTTATACAGTATTCATGCTATACAAAGTTTCATACGTAAGTGATTGTCGCTCATCACATTATGTATGACGATAACATAACGGAATACAATTTATCAAATCGAAAAACTTTATGAGATAAATTTCATAAAAACAAACCAATATTGAATTTCGACAAATAGAAAAGCCTTCAAACCAAAGAAAACCTGGCAACAGTATAGATAGATTCATGCAGCTATATATAAGTCTTGGTATTTTTGTTCATTGTTTATTTTTCAACTATTTCTATGTATTATTCAGTTATAAACAAACTGAAGTGCAAATTTTAACTTTATAACGTACTCATCTTAAGGCCTTTTTCGTTTTCGCCAGCGTTGCTATATTGGAAAATTACTTCTATTGAATTTTCCTATTTCAATTTCTTTCTTTTTATCAATGAAGAAAATTCACTTTCTTTTGTTTGTTTTCTTTTTTAAGAAAAAAGGGGAAAAAATAGTTTACACTCATATTGCACACACCATAGGGCGTAAAAGTATCACCGAGCAATTGCATCGCTCAAAATAAGCCAAGCTAATGGTTTTCACACTTCAAAAGCTTTTAAAACATTTCTATAACTTTGGACGAGGACAAACCGCTCAAACCTATTTTTGCATTTTATCTGGTTTGCTGTGAAATGTGTGCATATAAGCAAAAAAATATATGCAAGTTTCCAGTTACATTTTACAACATACACAAACATACCCCCAGGCATCCATATATTGCAATTGGCGCCAAAACAGAACAAGAAGGAATAAAATCAATGCCATATAAAAACATTTGTTTAAACGTCCCATGCTGCAAATAAACCATTTCTGAACAAGGCATAGTGTTTCTTTTTAAAGGGAAACTCATCTCAATTTAAAGATTCTTGAATACAAATTTAAAAATAAATAAATATTATGAATTTATTTCTTCAGAAATCTCTGTTAATATAGTTCATTAAGTCTATAACTGATGAAAATATCAGTACATATAGGTCAGCATTATTGTTACTATGTGATGTCATATTTAGCGAACTCCCAATGGGGTTAGCTTTTTGTGCCACAGATTATAATTGTGTAGAGAAAATCTCTACCCTCCCCCTTCCCATGGTATAATAAGATTTTGAATATTCAAAATCTATTTCAGTCATAATTGACAGCTTTTTCAAATAAGATCTTCCCATTTATATCAAGGAGACTTTTTATTAAATAGCAGAGAAAATATTTATTTACTATATTTCAACACACATATAATGAATTACTTATTTCAGACCATAATCTCCATAATAAATAAATGCTTATGGATTTTGTTATTATTAGCAGGCCAAAAGGTTAAGACACCATTAATCCTCACCAGCCTATTCTATCTATCTGTGGTTAACCGTCGGTGCATTTCGCCCCGCACGGCCATCAGTCTAAGAATAGACGATGAGGAAGGAAT
>JAQIXP010004845.1:0-11062 GCA_034700285.1 Proteroiulus fuscus | reverse complement strand
ACAGCCATTCATATCTAGTAAGTGTGTACTGTTTGAAATTAACTTGTTTCAAAGTGAGACTGTCCCTTTAATGGTTTTTTTTGTTTAGGTATTGATTTTAGATCATACAAGCCAAATTCAATGCTGATCGAATCTAATGCATGTACCCAATTCTCTAGGGTCATCCCATCTCACAAGTGTCGTAAGTTGTGAAAAATGTGAATTTTCTGAAAAATATGCCGAAAAGTGGCACATGGCGAGCAAATGTGGAACTACTCATTTTCATTTTTACAACTAGCGCCACCTGTTAGTTAGTCTATATGGTGAAGTTCTATGTAATGCGGAAATCAGGGTTAATTAACCTAGTAGCGAACAGATGGCGCTAGTAGTAAAAATGAAAATGAATACATTTGCTCACCATGAACCGCTAGTCGGCAATATGGCGCTGTCCAGTTATTAAGGTTTTGTAAAAATTAGAATCAACATTTTGATCCAACTTTTTCTGAAAGAAGATCGGGTCAATGGCTTAATTCAGAAGTAGTGAATAAGCCAACTTGTCAAAAATGAGATAATTGTTCCATTAGGCGTATTTTGGCGTTATTACCCTGTCATATGCTGTAGTTATCCAGTTTACAAGTAGTTCTTAACTCTATCATAGGATATAAGCAAAACGCTAAAACGCAAAGTTCTTCATTTGATGAATTTCCTGTATGAAGCATCCATAATTTCTGTTACCTTATTTTGGCACACCACCTATTTAGGTAGATAACAGGTTGGTTACACTTTTGGTTACCCGGCATCGTTATCCAAAACGATAAAACAGCTAGCGTCAACAGTAAAACGCTAATGAACCTACAGTTACAGAAATTAATTTAACCAAGAATTGTTAAAGTTACAGAAGTGAAGAGTAGCGAATATCCAACAAGGTATGATTCCTAAAAGTTACAACATTCGTTAGTTTACCTTTTACAAATTTCTCGAGACCTGGGTTTTTATTAAAATACAAATAGCGAACTGACAATTCTCGCTCATTTTTTTACATTCTTTTTATTCAAATGGCAAACTAAATGGATGTGCACATTCGCTACTTCACGCTTAATTCATTTCGCTTTCCTGCAAACTTAATCAAAGTCAAACTAGCGAATGTGCATTTTTAAGCCTTTTATTTCTCAAATGACTTAATTAATTTACTAATTTAATTATTTAACAAAAATTAGCACAATTCCCTACAAAATATAATTTATTGTTTCATTTTTTCACCAAATTTCAGCCTTTTATTACTTTATTACTTTTTATTTCTTTTATTTCTTTTTTATTACTTTTTATTTCCAAATTATACCTTTTTTTCCCATAAAAACGCAATTATCTGGAAAGCAACTTTTGGTTTATTCGCTACTTGTGAAATGCAGTTCTGGATTGTGTTACAGGGTAGCTTAAATTAGGGATCTCAACTGAAACGATGGAAAGCAAAATGGCCGCCTGCATGCTAATTGGGTTGTAGTGACAGTAGGGGGATCTTCCCCCTTAGCTATCCTAAGTGGAAAGTGGCCTAGGGTGAGGGTGCCATTGGGGTGGGATGGGGAGCTTTTTTTGGTGACTCATCCAAACTATTGTGCATTTGGGTCAAACCTTAGCTCCTCCCCACTCACCCCCCCCAAAAGCCCACCCCTTATTTCAGTAATAATGAATGAAAATCAGACTCAATGAATTTCCCCTGCTTTACAATGCGGAAGACATTTTGTTGTTGTTGTTGTTTTTTCCCCACAAGGAGTAAACAAGTTTTTACCCCCACTCTCCTTTTTTTGATCCTGAATGTTACCTGGTACTTTGTGACCGCACTTGGCCTGCATTTGAATAATGAACATGTTAAGAATGCTGTTATGTTACTTAATGAATTTTAATGAAAATTATGTTGAATGGTTAAATGGATCATTTTGGTACTTTCGAGAATTATTGTTTTATGGGTGGGCTATTGCTTAGAAATGCAGTCCTTGACTGCTATTTACTTTGGTGAAAAATGTAGTGTGTTTTTTTATAGGGTGTTAAGTGGATCATTCTGATACTTTTAAGATCATTTTGAGACTTTGAAAATGTTGGCAGAGTGCTAGAGGTGTATTTTAACGATTGGAGCTTTGAAATTACTGGTTAGTTTATTCGGATGAAAATATTGGATTCAGATTATTTAAAAATGAAAAAAGAAGCACACTGGATCATTTTGATACTTTCAAAATAGTAATTGATACTTTGAGAGTGTTAGCAGTTGTATTTTAAAGACTATAATGGTTTATTCATTCTTTGGACGTGTTGGATTCAATATAGTTCAAAATGGAAGAAGTATTTAAGGTAATTTGGCACACTGGATGATTTTGATACTTTCAAAATAACTATTGAGACTTTGAGAGTGTTGGTAGAGTTGCATTTTACAGATATGTAGGCCTACATGTAATGGTTTATTCATTCTTTGGATAAATTGGATTCAATTTAGTTAAAAATGGAAGAAGAATTTAAGGCAATTTGGCACACTAGATCATTCTGATACTTTCAAGATCATTTTGAGACTTTGATAACCTTGGAGGAGTTGTATTTTAAAGATAAGAGAACTTTGTAATTAACTGTTAATTTATTCGTTTGAAAATATTGGATTCAATTTAGTTAAAATTGGAAGAAATATTTTAAGACAATTTGGCACACTGGATCATGCTGATACTTTCAAGATAGGTGTGAGACTTTGAAAAACTTTGGCATAGTAGTGTTTGATGGACTAGAGAACTTTGAAATTAGCAGTTCATTTATTCTTTTTGAAATCACTTGGATTTATAAATTCTTTTCAAATTATAAAAAAATATTATATTTCAGACAATTCGATACTCTGGATCATTTTGATACTTTCAAAACTTTGTCGTACTTGTATTTCGAAGCCTCTAGTTTTTAAAAGTAACTGTTAATTTATACATTTGAACTCATTGACTTAGTATCATTAAAAAAAGAAAAGATTGAAAAAGGCAAAGGACACTGAATCATTTTGATACTTTCAAAACTTTGTCAGGTATTTGAATTACAAGTTTGGAAAGTAACAGTTCATTCTTACAAAACACAAAACTAAACCATTAATACCCAGAATTTTAAGCTGTAGATTCTGCCAATTTAAATTATTGAGAAAGGAGAGTTATATTTTCAGGATAATTTTGATACTTTCAACCATTTAAAGTGATAGCCAGCCATCTGCCACCTGGTGGTGCCATCACCCTAATTTTGGTCACACCCTGTAGGGCTCCCCCTCACTTTTATTTTTTGCATACATTATGCACCTTGAATTGAACAACAAAGGCGAAAGCCGGGCATGATGTCATCGCCCTCCCCTCAGCTCCCCTCCCCTCCCTTGGCCGGAGATTCCTGGCACGTGCTCCCTCAGCACCCCCGTCCCCCCTCCCGCTGCCAGGGGGCGCCACTGGAGATCCCCCGGTCGATACTCTCTCTCTTGCGTTGGTAGTTTCATTCAAACGCAGCAGTGGTTGGTGGTGGATGAACCAGCGGCATCGATTACCGTTACCTTAACCCCGGGTTTTAGTGCATTTGGTGCACCACGTGGAGGAGATTCTGAAAGTATCAGTTTGATCCACGGGTGGCTTGAACAATTCAGCCCGTCCCACGCATGTGCAACTGGAATCGGTACCCGGTGACTTTTCCCAGAAGGATTTCTCGGCGCTTTTTTTGGTATCAGATCCGAAAGTATCAGTTTGATTCAACACTGATTGTGAGCAGCTCTGAGTGGTTCAACTAACTAGTTGGATGTAGTTTGGTGACTGGATCGTGTGGATGCTGGTTTTTGATATTCTGTAATTTCCAGTGGATTTGTGGTGTAAATCAATCGCGAGTTTCCGAAAGTATCAGTTTGATTCAACCGTGATTTGCATCATTATGAGTGGTTAGACCGACACCCGAAGCTAGTTTGAGGACTAGAATGGATTTAGTGACTTGTTTCTTGCGGATTACAACGCTGTTGTCGGTCTGGATTCGAAAGTACCAGTTTGATTCAGGCACGAGTTGAATGGTTTTGAGTGGTCCGACCGAGACTGAATTAGTGTGAGAACTGAATTGTGTGGCATGGATTGGCATCTACGACAGTTTGATTGTGGATTTGTGGTGGGAAGCGAGTTTTCGAAAGTACCAGTTTGATTCAGGTGATCTTGGCTGGTCGAAGAACTGGTTTTGGTCCACATTTTGGGGCGAGAAATTAGACATGTAGGCCTACCTATATGTCTATGGGCGAGAACCAGTTGTCCATTTGGCTTGTGCGTCAGTTATTGAAAGTATCAATTCTGTTCATTAGCTTTTTGAAAGTATCAGTTCGGTTCATCAGTTCAAGTAACCATTTTAGCATTGGATTGCATTTTGGATTGTAATTGCATTTCGGAATTTCTGTGAACTGGATTTCACCCTCTTGTGATTCTTCTGGCTTTGATCCTTGACCTTGTTGGGGTCAGACTGAATTTGGAAGGATTTTGGTGACCTCGAGAGGACCCCCTCTCAAAAGGTGTGCCCAGACTCGTGTGCGGTCCTTACCCCGGCGGCTTAGTAAACAAACACTGGGTTTGCTCAAAAATGTGGATCGGAATTTGACCTTTTGAGCTTTTTTTTGGATTACCCGTGCGCCCTCTGGTGAACTATTTGTTGTGATCTCGTAACCTTCGGCTTTTTGGAATAATTTTGGAATATTTCATTGAAGAACAGGTTAGTCTTTATCCCATTTGTGAAAGTTTTAATATATAATGGAACTATCTTAGCTTTGCCCTCTGGCGATTCTAGAAATTTTCCCACAATAAATTTTGTGGGAAAATTTGTGGTAATGTTGTGATGTGGCTAGAAACTGTTTGAAATAAGCCAGGGTTGTATTTCTAGTCCTGTGACCAGTTCTTGTTCTTGGACGGTTGTTCCAGATTTAGCTATGTTCTGGTTCATGTTCTTTGGCTAGAACCAAGGTCTGGTTGTATACCCAGGTCTGGTTCCAGTACTTGTACAAGGGTCCAGTTCTGAGTTCAATACTTGCTCCAGAACCAGGTTTTGTTTCCAGGGCCCAGATCATGATCCAGCTGGTTCCAGTTCTTGATCACATCTATGGCCATAAGGTCCAGTTTATGCTTCAAATCAGCTGGTTGAAATCATGATTCCCGGACCCAGTTCTTGCAAGTGTACCTATGGTTAGTCATTGAGTCAGCTAACTTCAGTTCTTGTTCTAGAACTCAACTCTGGTTCAAGGGTAAAGTTCTTAATACAGCTGGTTCCAGTTCTTGTACTAGATCGCAATTCTACTTTCAGAACCCTGTTCTTTAATCCAATTTTAAAGTCTAGGAACCAGTTCTCGATCCAATTTTATAGCCTATGGACCAGTTCTTGATCCAATTTTATAGTTTAGAAACCAGTTCTTCATCCAATTTTAAAATAGGTAGGCCTACCAGTTCTTGATCCAATTTTAAAGTAGGTAGGCCTACCAGTTCTTGTTCCATGGCCCAGTTAGTCATCCAGCTGATACCAGTTCTTGGCCAATAACGCAATTCTAGCACAAGGGTCTCATAATTGCTCTAGAACAGTTCAGGCTCCAGTACCCAGTTCATGTTCTAGAACAGTTCTAGTTCTGTGGTTTAGCTTTTGATCCGGCTAGTCCCAGTTCTTGCCCTAGAACGCAGTTCTACTTTATGGTGACTGTTCTTGATCCATTTTTTGGGTCTGGGGTCCTGTTCTTGTTGTAGAAGTCTAGAACCCAGTTCTGGTTCGGAATTTTAGTCAGTAGAACATGGTTTCACTTTCACGTGAACTATCCCCTCTTTTTACATTGTGAGGGGTTACTCAACAAATACAATGAAGAGGGAGAATTAATAGGGTTAGGTTTTTTTTAGAACAAGGCCCCCTTGTGCCCAAATCAATAATTATGGAACGGCCGCCATTTTGGGGATTACATTGCCATGGCAACGTGATTTAATCCCTACCAGCAAGTCTGTGGAAAATGACTTTTCTGCATTTTGATTTAAATGAAAAATTTATGTTTTAAGCCCATTCGGCATAAATCTCAATTGTGAAGCTGAAGCGCCGTTACTTACTTTTAAATGGAAAATGCTGTAAGTTATAGCGTCTTTGCAAGGGTTTCGTGAAAAGTACTCGCTTTCAGTTTTTTTTGGTCCAGTTTCAATAAATTTAACTTGAATTTGGGGTTTTTTTTGCTTGAAACTTTCTGGCCTGTGTTACAGTATCAGTTTCTGATATTCTCGTGTGACCAGTACTCGTCTCCTATTGGTCCATTTTGCTTTTTCCATTTCAGCTTGGGTATTATATTGCCATTATTACGAGATTGGTTTCCTTTTCTCAATGTCATTGTGGACTGACCTTTGTTAACCTTGTGTCAGCCATCGACTTTTTGGCCGTGCTGCTGTAATTGTGTTTCGCTTGCTATTGCACCTGAGCCGCACTATTATGATGTTACTAAAGGGTCGATAGTTTTCTGCTAACCTCGGTTCGGGTCCAGCAAATTTTGTATTTTTTTTAAAAAAGAAATTGCAAATTTTTTTGTAAAAATAATAAGTAGTTGTCATTTTGCTATGTTCAAGTATTTTTGAAAATTTCAAATAACTGCTTTATGTTGTAAAATTTTGAAATAGGCCTAATGAAGTTTTGCAACATTTATAAGAGTACCAACAAGTCATTTTTTAAATATTAAAATTTTGTGAATTTTACAGAATTTCGCAAATATTTAGTAAAAAAATAGTTGTCATTTTGTAATTTTATTGTAAATTTGGTGTTTTTAAAATAACTGCATTACATTGTAAAATTTGAAATTATATAATTTTGTAAAAATTACAAAACATACAGAAAATGGTTTTTTTTAAATAATAAAAGTGTGATTTTTACTGAATTTCGCAATTTTTTTGTAAAAAAAACTGTAGTTGTCATTTTGTAATTTTAGAATAGGCCTAACTGCATTGCGTTATAATTTTTAAATAATGCAATTTTGTTAAAATGACAAGACAACCAGAAAATCGTTTTTAAATAATAAAATTCTGTCATTTTTACAGAATTCCGCAAAAATGTCATAAAAAATAGTTGTCATTTTGCAAATTTAAAAGTAATTTTGTACGTTGTAATTTTTAAATAATGAAATTTTGCAAAAATTACAAGACTATCAGAAAATCAATCATAAATAATAAAATTCTGGAGTTTTTTTTTCAGAATTTCGCATTTTTGTTTTTTATGTAATTTTGTAATTTTAAAATAATTTTTGAAGAATTTTTTATTTGAATTTTTTTGAATTATTACATTTTGGAGTGTTTAAATATTTTGTTTAATAATGAAATTTGTGTAAGTTTTTAATTTATTGTCATTTTGCAATTTTAAAGTAATTTTCAAATAACTACATCACGTTGAAATTTTTAAATAATAAAAGTTTGGGAAAATTACAAGACTATCAGCAAAGTATTTTGAAATAATAAAATTCTGTGACTGTTACAAAATTTTCGCAAATTTTTTTATATTTTTATGTAATTTTGTGTAATTTAATTTTTCTGAAATTTGTAAATAAGTTTGGCGTGCTTAAATATTTCGATTAATAATTAAATTTATTATTAATAATTTTGTGAATAATAAACAAAATTTGCAATAGTCCCATTTTTACCACAAAATAATTCAAAATTAATTTACCGGAAATTTTATCCCATTTTCAGAAAATCCCTAAGAATAATTTTTTTTTAATTTTTAAATAATTTTCTTAAATTAATAAATATACATTAAACATTAATAAATAAATTAGTAAATTGCTTAAATAATTTTCTCATTTTGTAGTTCTTCAATTATTTTGCATTTAGTAATTTTGTAAAAAAAAATGTTTTTTTTGTAATTTGATTTTTATAAATTTTAAATTAATTTTTAACTTCTAAAGAATTTTGTACAAAACGATTTTTTTTATCAAATTTATTTGGTATTTTTTCTATGACTTTCTTACTTTGTAAATGTAAAATAATTTTATGCTTGAAGTGGGCTCCAGTCTGAGTTTTCAAGAGGTCTACAAACACATAATATGATGTTTGTTAATATCAGTTAATATAAAAAACAAAATGGCGTCCTCATTTTAATATTGTCATGTACTGCATCCATTAAATGTAGACGAAACCAAGTATGTGTATTCAAGAATATCATAAATACAAGGACTATAGAATATTTTATCATAAACCAGCGGAATTTTAAAGTTTTCTCTATTTATAGCATTTGGGATTTTGTTTTTTTTCTAACTTAAAAGCACAAAAATCGATATAAGAGGGCAGTCTCAAATGGTAGTGTAGCTTACCTCGCTTTTAACGGCATACCCAATAGCATCCATGGATTCACCTGTATTATACCATTTCAGATTTTCAAAGATTTAATGTGATATGCCAAGATTAGTTTTTAGATTCTGTAAGCTTTGGAGGGATTCACTAAGATAATAGGATTCTCATATGTTTGCTGTAATATGCCAAGATGCACTAGGATTCACTAAGATTCTCAAAGATTTGGTGCGCTATGCTAAGATGCATTAGGATTCACTAAGATTCAAGCATTTGGTGTGATATGCCAAATGCATTAGGATTCACTAAGATTCTCAAGATTTTGGTGTGACATGCCAAGATGCATTATGATTCACTAAGATTCTCAAGATTTTGGTGCATGTGATTTGGCAAATGCATTAGGATTCACTTAGATTTTCAAAAAATTGCTATGATACGGCAGGATGCATTAGGATTCACTAAGATTCTCAGATGTTTCCTATGATATTCCATGGGGTATGCACTAAGATTTTCTAAGATTTAGTGTGATATGCTAAGATGCATTAGGATTCATTAAGATTCTCAAGATTTTGGTGTGATATGGCAAATGCATTAGGATACACTTAGCTTCTCACAGATTTGCTGTGATATGGCAGGATGCATTAGGACTCACTAATATTCTCAAGATTTTGGTGTTATATGCCAAGATGCATTTAGATTCACTAAGATTCTTAAGGATTTAGTGTACTGTGCCAAATGCATTAACTATAGGATTCACTAAGATTCAAGAATTTGGTGCGATGTGCCAAAATGCATTAAGATTCACTAAGATTCTCAAAGATTTGGTGTGATGTGCCAAGATGTATTAGGATTCACTAAGATTCTTAAGGATTTAGTGTACTGTGCCAAATGCATTAATTAGGATTCACTAAGATTCAAGAATTTGGTGCGATGTTAAACTTAACTTTGTAAAAATTCATTATTTTTGGAATAGGCCTATACATTTTGTTCTTTTTTTAATGCATTATTGAATAGAAGGAAAGTGAAGCCGAAATTGAAGGATTCCATTGGTGACCCTTTCTCCCATTACTAACAGATGGCGCTAAATTTTTCTGAGATTTTAAGGCAATTCAGGCAACAAGGCGCTGCCCATGTTTTACATAAAAATTGTGATTACTCATTACTGCTAAGTTTTAATTTCAAAATCATTACTTTATGTTACTTCTATGTTGTGTTTTCATGCCTGCATGGCATTTAAAAAGCACTTGTGATGAAGTGTGACTTCTGCATTAAGTTTACTACAAGCAACTATTTTGTTTTTAAATAAGTACTGCAGTACTAAGTGATGCAGTATATCAGCTTGAATATTCTATTTGTTTTTTCTCTTTCTTGACTTTTTTGCTAATTCTCATTATGAAGCATATGGATTCCTCGAGAGGTTTCAAGTCCTCTTTTATGCATTTTTTTCAATTTCAAATAGCTTTATCGTGTTAACTTTTATTTAAAGAAACCCTTTTTAGGCCTAAAACTGCTAGCTGGAATTAGCCCAAAGCACGATGAAAGTTTGATGTCATTAGCTTAATATCACCTTAATATTTCCAAATGGGGAGGCTGAAGGCATAACATGATTAAAGTATAAAATGAAATCTATACGGATAGGATATATAGCAGTATGCACATCAGATCAGGGTATGTGCAGTTCCCATCTTGCTTTAATTGTTTTAGATGATATTCAGTTTATGCACTACATGCTTCATGAATAAAGTATAATATGAAGAAAGTGTAAAATGAAGTGCCGGATTGGCAGTTGTGTACATATGCAGTTCCCATCTTGCTTTTAGATGCATTCAGTTCATCTGGACTTCAAGCTAATATTAAGTATAACATGCAAGCATGAAGTACAAGATAGTGATATAATCATTTATGCTCAGGTCAAGTTATTTGCAATTCCCGTCTTGTTTTTCGATGGTATTCAGTTTATATGTAGGCCTAACATGCTACATGAATGAAGTATAACATGACTAAAGTATAAGACGAAGTTCGGGATAGTGGTATCGACAATATTATGAACTGATCAAGATATAGCCTATGCAGTTGCCATCTTTTTTTTTAGATGGTATTCAGTTTATACGCAAGTGAATTTATATTTACTACAGACTACATGAATGAAGTATAAGATGAAGTTCAGGATAGTGGTATACATGTACAGTTATGCACAGATCAGGATATATGCAATTACTAACTTGTATTTAGATGGCATTCAGTTAATACTCAAAAGTCAATTTATATGCAATACAGTCTAAATGAATAAAGTATAACTTGAAGTGCAGGGTAGTGACATTACCATTTATACTCTGATCAAAATATATGTAATTTCCAGCTTGTTTGTATCTATGGCATTCAGTTTATACGTACTACAGGCTCAATGAATACAGCATAACAGGAGTAACGTATGACTGGAGTAAAGTGTATAACAGGAGTATATATAAGATGATCATGAAGTTCAGGATAGGGGTTTTAGCAGTTGTGCACGAATCAGGATATATGCTGTTTCCTTGTGGTTTTTTCGATGTCGTTCAGTTTATATGCACTTCAGTTAACCCGCTGAAATAACCCCCAAAAAGCAGTGTGAAAGTTTGATGTCATTAGCTTAAGGGGGCTGTCCACACTTTTAACAGCGTGGGCCTATGGGGATTTCAATGTTAAATTCGTTTTCTTCACACTGAAACAACTCAAGAACGGGTGAAAGTTCAACGATGGGGTTTGATTTTTTTTAAAAGATTATAAAATTTATTAAA
>JAQIXP010004844.1:0-11063 GCA_034700285.1 Proteroiulus fuscus | reverse complement strand
CAGGGTAGTTGCCAAATATTGCAGTTTTAATTGCATATGTCAGTAAAAATGAGTTAAAAATCACTTTCATTTTGTCTAAAAATTTATGAAAATTTGTCTGGAAAACCTGGAAATGTCATGGAAATTCGTTACTGGAGTTGGCCAGACACCCTAATATATGTAGAACTGGTAATAATTCCTTCTATTAATTTTCTACTTGTTTAAATCCAAACCTGGCACCATTTGGCCACTTCAATTTGTCATTTATAAGATGCAATGAATTTGTATGGCTTTCTGTTTAAAGCACGAAACTCTTGGATTTTGCTTTATTCCCATTTCCATTAGTTCGCTTGTCCTTGTTTCCAATTGCGATGTATATGGTTTTATTGGAAGCCATTTTGAGAATGGATGAGGGAATATGCCAAAGGAATGGATTATATATTTCCAATTGTGGCACTAAATGTCTCAATTGTGCCACAAATTCAGTGATTCTCCCTGATAGGAATCGCCAATGGTCAAACTTTTAATTTTTTGACGAACGAAAGGGCATCTGCTGCAGATTTATGTTGGGATGTACACACATACACATAGTCCATTGGAACCCCCTGTAGAGTATAAGCTTATATCGATTACGTTTAAAAAATGCGATAAAATGTGATTTCATGTACTTCCAACTGTGAGGAATGTCATGTCCATTCCCAAGAACACGCATGTAGTGGAATTCAAAAATGATTGTCTTCTGCCTACCTTTTTATTTCTCCAGATTTGCCAAATATTTTAAGGTAATGCTCGTAACTCTCTATATTAAATTGCCATTTTTGTCACGACCTTTTGAGATTCAGAAAGTGAATTCATTTAATGTTACCACATGAGTGCTCAAATATTTCAGGGAAATCGAAATCACGAATTCCATTTTGATTTATAAGTACCCGCTAGTATATAATATGTATAGCTATAGACTTTTTTAATCCCTTATGCACTGGATTGAAAAGTTATTGATTGGAGTATAAATTGTATATAATTTTCTTACTTTCTCTAAAACATTTTCTCATATAGATTGTGCTGCTGTGAATGATGATGAGATATTGTTAAAAACAGGATTTTAGCAGCCTGGATAGTCAGGGTAAATGTAAGGGGCTATTTTTGGTTTTTAATTCAGGGTAAATTACGTTTGTAATTCATGAAAGTAATTCTGGAAACTTATAGTGAATTTTGAATGTTACTGGTGAATCACAGGTGAATTTTTTTGATTCTTGAGTGAATTTTATTCTATCTTGATTACAGCAGTAACACATCACAAAGCGTCTTGGATTTTTTGGTGATGTTTCTTGTGTGAAAATTATGAAATTTTTCTCTTAAAATTCACTCAAATTGGTCCTTTATATGGAATAATCTTCCTAAAAATAGTTCGAAATTGCTAGGAATTTTTTTTAATTTAACAATGAAATTTGAGTCACAACTGTATGACTTGGAAGTATCCTCCTGATTGTGGGATAAGTGCCCTATCAAATGGCATCATGGTATGCTGATCGTATATAGGGTAGGCCTACTAAACTGAATTGAATTGAAAATGTTAAGTTTGTCAGATTGGGCTACAGAATCATTTAAATATGCATTAAAAATATATTTAGAAATGAATTATTCTGTGTAAATTCCAATGCATATTTGGATGAAAAGCATATAAGTCTCAACCACAAAAGATAAAATTAGTGCACATTCTCACATGAAATTTTAATATAATGCATTGCTATAAAAGCTTAATTTACACAATGCATTTTGAAATCATTGCCAAATATCTTTTTTGATGCCGTTATGTTGTGCTATATTGTTGAGCACATATGTATTATATATGCATAATGTATATGTATTAAGAACTGCATTTTCAGATAAAATGCTTTCTTAATGCATTATAATATGCTTTGAATTATACCAATTGCGTTTAGTGGTGTAATCTGGATTTTTTTTAATACTATTAATGCTATTAAAGGGACAGTCTCACTTTGAAACAAGTTGTTTTTGAACAGTACACAATTACTAGATATTAATTTCTCAGCCAATAATACTTGCAGCAAAGTTTTCATTTCATGAAGAAATCACGACGTTTCCAAAATGCACAGTAGGCGCCATTTTCCTTAGCCTTCAGCTGCTTACAGCATGCATGCTTTTTAGCAATGTGGCGCCCCCTAGCACATATAAGTCAATGGCCTCACGATTGCTCGCGCCTTCGTTCCAATAGAAGGCGCCACTATGCTTTAATAAACATGGCGTCTATTAAGGCTTCGCGTTGCCAACCAAATCCAGGTATTCAGATCATTTTATTTATTAATATAGATATAGTCAAATGCAATCGCATTTTTCATTTTAATTATAATTTTTCATGCACGCTATATTTATTAAAACCAACTTGTTTCAAAGTGGGACTGTCCCTTTAATGCTATTAATTTTTTAATGCTATAACGAGAACTGTTATATAGCATTCTTTAAGAATTCACAGTTTTGATTATTGTTATATGCATAACTTTATTAGTATGTATGTATAGGGTAATGCAAAGGACGCACAACACATTAGAAATAAATGTAATAAAACTTGCAAAACAAATGCAAATGATTGATTAGCTGATTAATAGGTGGCAAGGGGAAGAAAATACCAATCTGCATTGTTTCATTTATTTTGCTTTTATGTCATATATATTTATTACAATTTTATATATAATTTATCGTAGCTCCATTTTCATTATGTTATTTGAAGAAGACATTAGTCAATTTGTCGCGGAAGCACGTTTGTCTATTTTTTTGTTTGTTTCGGGATCTGGGGTATTTTATAATATTACTCTAATAGAATGGGCGTAGTTTTAGCCTATAGATTAAGCATTAAGCAAATATGTTATAGAGGGAGATGAACGTCTTTTTTAGCTGAGCGTGTGTACAGTTATCGATTATTTGATGAGATTGTAAAAATAACTCAAGTCGTATAGAAACTGAAGATCGTAGATTTTGTTTTAGCCCCAAAATATTTGATGTATATGCCAATTTTGTTTTTGTTTCTATGGGGAATAAGTTTCAATATTGTAATTCACTTCTGACAAGAAAATATATACTACAAAGTGGATTGCTGTCCGAAATGTAAATACAAAATACATGAAGTTGGATTCTATATATGATGATGATGTAGAATAAATATCTTGTAATATATTGAATCAGGCAATTCCTCGTAGACGTCTTATACTACATTTGCAGGAAGCATCCGTTCTGAGATCTGTTCACATTTCTATGTTTTTCAATTAATGTAAATGACAAATATATCAGGGATTCTGGTAATGGAATAAATATGCTGTCCATGTATACCTGAAATAGTCATGGGTTGAATCGCACTGCAAAGTGCAAAGTTGAGCAAGTACCAATGAAATGTGCACATGCAACCTGTAGTTTAATTCCTTCCAGGTCGATATAGGTGACGTAAAATAAACTAAGTTAAGGTTAGTCTGATTTTCTTTACTGAGGGTTATATTAGCAAGTCTAGACATTTAACAAAATATCCAGGTTGCTATGCGTAAAAATAATTATTTAGAAATGGCGATTTTTTTTGAAATCGGAATTTCTAAAATCATGGTTGTATGAAATTTTGAATTTTTGTCAAAAATGTTTAATTCCAAAATAGAAATTTTGGCAAAATCTTGATTTTTGAAATTAGGCTTCAATGAAATTTTGATTTTTGTTTCAAAAATATTCGATTATTATGCCAAGTATAGAGTGATTTCGTAAATATGGTACTATCGAGTTTTTTTCTTCAAATAATCTTGATTATTTTTTGTTAGTGGCTTGATAGTGTATTTTAATTTGTTTTCAAAATTTTAAATAAGGAAAAAATATCAAGACCAAATAAGGGGAGCCTTGAAAATGATGATTTAATGATGACAATATGTTAACGTTCCCATATGTATGCTGTAGTTTAGAATACATACAAGGAACTATATAGAATTTTAATATGATGATATGCATGATTTAGAAAAAATTAAATGTATAAGATGTTATCAGACTAATTTCTTTTAAAAATTCATTATAATTGGATTTCTAAAACATAATACAGCATTCCTTACGAATTTCATATAATGATCAATTAAATAATTGATTTTTTAGTTTGATTCTATGCTGTTGTAGTATTATTATTATTACATGCAGCACATTGCAATGGAAAATATGATTTGATATTTTTAAATAAGATGAGCTAAATTTTTTTATAAACATGCTGCTGCTGCATGCATCCTTGTATATATGATGTGCTATAATTGAATATTATTTCATATAGGAAAGGTTTTCAACTGGAAAGATAATTTTTTTCCTTCACTTCTTAGCTCAATGTTCAAATAATGTGGCATATTTTTTTTCTTCAGTTGCACATCTCTAGCCTAAGTGATCTTAAATGAGAGAATAATTTGACAGAGTAGATGACTGGAAGGGCAATTTTGCAAAGGGTATCTAAAAGTAAATTCTAACATGCACAAGAGCAGTTCGTAAAATACTTTCTTTATCTTTTTAAACTCTTGCTTGATTTTCATGAAGTAAAATCGTCTGACAAGCCTGGCAGCAATTAGTGAGCGATGCAAATCGCATAATTCATTGTAATTCAGTGATTTGAATGACAGGAACGAAATAAATCATATGGCTCATAATTCTGTAGGTCTTTAAAAGTGAGTTGGGCTACATCAGTGGCATATCTGCATGCCCATATACATAATTGGGATATGTATAAGACTTTCATACAGAAATATCAGAAAACGGTGCATTTTTTTGTCTTTTAAAAATTGTTATAACTGTTTAGATACTTTAGGTGTATACCATACGAGAATTACTTCAAATCTATAAATAGTCTTTGTCAGAGAAAAAGTATATGCAGTTTAAATTTGCTTTTTGTAGTAATATTTTTGACTGAATAATAAATACAGATTTCATGCATTCGGTCCTGTGACTTCTAACAGCAGCCATTCAAGTATATATCATGTTTCAATTACAAATTTCTATAACTTATAGCTTTAAATAAATAATACTTTGGATAATGCAGGGTTTATATCGGTTTGGAAAATCAGTGATAGTCTGTGCACGAAAGTCAGGGAAATTTAATAAATTCATTAATATCTTATATTGTGTTAAATCAGATTGTAATTTTTAGTTTTCACTGATTGTAATCGACAATGTTAAATCTGCCACAAAATGTCATAGAAATTTTGTTTTTAGGGAAAGTGAGGGCAAACTACTTTTCGTCAGGGAAAGTCTTATAAACCCACATGAGCTAATAAGCAACGATTATCACGAGTAATGATATAACTTTAAAAAATGCTATCTGCTATATCGTCTGGCACAAATTATTTTTTAAAGTGTCATTTTCTCATTAATGCTATACTGACGAAAAGTAAAAAAAAAAAAAAAAGTTAATTAACTTTTGCGTTAATTAGTTGCTTGTTTTTCAGTTGAAATTTTACGGTATTTTCTAACTAGTTCTATGAAATCAGATGGGAGGTTATACTTAAAACATTAAATATTAATTAAAGATAATATTTTTCACTATATCTGATGTTAAATTATGCTGTAACACCATAACAACATATAGTCGTCAGTCATAAATTACTTAAAAACTGTTGGAAAACTTTTGTAAGGAAAATGAATTGGTTTTTTTCTTTAATTTATAATGAAACTTTATAAAAAATGATAATTATACTTTGGTATGGATATTAGATTCAAATGGCAAATGATACAAAAAAAGCATTACAAAAGCTGTATTGTTTTCGATCAACAAAGACATATCTCAGGGTTTAATGAAATTATAGGATGTTGGGATCATTATCATAATTCTTCTTTTTAATTTCTTATTTCTAAGAAGAAAAGTAGATGCAAATTTTGCTTTAATGTATCTGTATGCTTGCAGCCTGCGCTATTGCTCGGTAAACAGGAATTAAAGAATCAGTGGAGATATAGTATGCCACTCTGGAGTGTAATTAAATTAAGTCATTAGCATAACCCTTGTGAATGCAACTGCATGAATGGTCAACCACTCACTTCAAGAAAACATCTAATAAATTACATTTTCTTCTCTATTTGCTGCGGATTCAAGTACGCTTGGTTAGTTTTCCATCGTAAGTTTTGCAAATGAATAATCGAGGAAGACAGGCAAAGCTGAATTAGACACGAAATGTAAAATCCTTTGGGTGTAACTACATCATGCTTTAGAGACAAAATGAAAACATGCAATGCATTACGTTTATAGACTTATAATATCATTTTAAAAAAATCTTACGAGTTTTTTAGTTTTAATTTTCCATGAAATTGTCCTGCATGTGCATTATTTATCTCGATTAAAACAGCATTGTGTCTGGTGTAATAAATTGTACAATCTTGTTTTTTGCTATATTCGAAATGTTTTCATGCAAGCTTTTGTTTATTTTGTTGTTTGTTTAAAGCCAGACTTAATTTAGAAATCGATGGCTTAATTCAAAAGTGAAGAATAAGCCTATTTGCCGAAAATGAGATAATTGTACCGTATTGTGATCCTGCATGGAAGAGTCACTAATGAACCTAAGGTTACCGAAATTAATTTAACCAATAATTGTTAAAGTTACAGAAGTGAACAGTAGCGAATATCCAACTAGTTGTCATCCCTAAAAGTTAGAAGTGGTGGAATAGTACAATTCGTTAGTTTAAATTATATACATTTTAAAAATTTCTTGAGACCTGGATTATTATGGGAATATAAGTATCCAATTTGACAATTTTCGCTCATTTCTTTTACATTGTTTTTATTCAATAAACAAACTAATGAATGTCCACATGCGCTACTTCACACTTAATTTATTTTCCTTTCCTGCAAAATTAATTTAAAGTTAAACTAGCGAATTGGCATTTTTTAGCCTTTTATTTCTCAAATTAATTTACTAATTTAATTATTGACCAAAAATTAGCACATTTAGTATAAAATATATATTGCTTTGTCGTGTTAACCAAATTTCAGCTTTTTAACATTGTTTATTTCCAAGTTATACCATTTTCCCATAAAAACGCTATTATCTCAAAACCAATTTTTTGCAAATTCGTCACTTCTGAATTAAGCCTTCGAAATTATATAAGGTTGAAGAAGCAATGACAAATTGAACAGTTTTCATTTTGCTTGTGTTTAATGCACATTGGGATTATCTTCATTTGTCAGAATGCTCATGTATGCATTATATCTGCTTTCATGATGGATTTTATCAGGCATTGTCCATTTTATGGGATTATTTTTCGGGTTTATATAGATAGATACACGAAATCAATATTTTAGTTTGGTTTTCGGGAACTTGGGCGTTAAATTATTACCCGAATATATTCACAACATTTCCTGCTGTCAAAATAACCAGGAAATGACAATCAAAGAGTATATTGCGTACACAGTGTGATTACCAATCCGATTTGGGATTTAATCTCATTGCTGTATATATAGTTTTTCAATTAAGTCCCTACATTTTTTTTTTGCTTTTTGATTAAATATAATTTTTATGGTTCTCTAAATCCCTTTAAATACCTATCACCTAAAATGGATTACAAATTGTCAGCTTTTATTTCTTTCCTATCAGAAAGCTCGCTTGTTTCTCATTTTTGATGAATGTGACAAATAGTAGAAATAGCTAGTATTAAATTGTTACTTTTGTGTTGTTAAAATAATCAACTGCAGTTTATACAGTGCGTATTTAATGGGGCTGTCCACACTTTTAACAGCATGGGCCTATGGGGATTTCCATGTTAAATTCGTTTGCTTCAAACTGTTCTAACTCAATAAATGGTAAAAGTTGAACAATGGGGTTTGATTTTTTTCAAAGATTATTAAATTAAGTAAAACTTGTTGTATGGGTATGACGTCACATGCATTCTGAATGTAGTTATCGATTTTCAAAGTTGACTGTAGCGGTTTCCCATCATTTTTTCCCATTGACAGGAAAGTTTTCCCAAAATTAAGCGGATCTCAATATTGGCTGAGAGTATCGTTATAGGGTTTGATTTTTTGGAAAGTTTATTTAATTTACTACAAAATGTGTAAGTTCGATTTTGTTATTACTTGCATTCTATATTTATTTATCGAATTTCAAAGTTAACCGATGAGTTTTTCGCCACATTTTGCCCGATTGTACGGCTCACAGGGAAGTTAAACAAAAAAAATCATGCATAACGTTTTAGTAAATTTAATTGTCCTTCATAAAAATCAAACCCCGTCAATTTATGTTTAGCCATTATTGAGAAATTTTAATTTTTAATTTACCTATAAATTCCCATAGGAGCATGCATGCTCTAAAAATTGTGGACAGCCCCCTTAAAGTTTGGAAAAGGCTTTCTGACATTGTAATTTCAGAATTTATTTTTGTTATTGAAAATTAAGTAAAAATTAGAAAATACTTTATACTGTGATGCATCACAGTATGGCCAGAAAGCAAGTCATGTATACTCATTGTTTCCAGAGCACTAAAAAGGGTTAAAACCCTTAGTTTCCTTCCTGGCCGCTAGGTGTAAATTATGACTTAAGTTAAGGTTAGTATGCTATACATGCAACATACCTGATGCAGATGTATATAATATATTCACTTAGAATCTCTGCATTTCTGGAATGCTATTTTTAATTCATTTTCCTAAAAAAGAAATATTTGAGTGGGATTTCATATGAAATTGTGGTTGATATTTGCTTAGATTTGAAATTGCCTTATGCTTGCATACTTGTTGTAGGCAAAATATGCATGAAAAATGATTTTTTTTTGTTTGCTTTGGTTGAAATCCCCCGTGGAGGTTTTGTATATACAATTCGTTTTATATAAAACAGAAAATTAGTTTTTGGGAACAGTTTTTATGTATATATTTTGAAGAAAAGTGAATGTATCAAGTGTGGCATGTATTTTATGAAAAGTATTACAAGATTTCATTTATTTCTATATTAATATTTGGTAGATGCATGCAGGGATTTTTTTACATAACACTTTTTAACATAACATATGACTTTAAATTTATATACTTTTTAACTCGTTTCTTCATTTGAAAAGAAATATAAGCAATAAGTCTCTGCCAAATGTCTGCTATACATTGAAAATGATTCAATTTCCGTGGTTTTTTTTTTATTTGCATGATGAAAATATTATTTGCAAAGTTTTGCTGATGTATTTTGCTAGACACCTATTTTTTAAATGCCTGCAAAGCTTGCAAAAGCTATTGGATTTTTGGCTTTAAATTGACTGTCTTTAGTGTTATATAATAAATCCGGAAAACTGAATTCAGTTTCTCTATAGAATTTAAAAGTGAGCTTTTCAGGCATATAACAAATTGATAACCTTAATAATATAGGGGAGGCGTGGCATTTTCTTATATTCAATTTTGGAAATCTTATATACTCAATTTAATGAATTTTGTTAGTTCTATCAGGGAGTTTGACCTTTGCTGGACTCAATTGATCACACCTGTCAGTTCGTCTGCAATAAAATTACATGTTTGTATATGCAGCAGCACAAACATAGTATCAGCATGCAATTTATTGACAATTTGCTTTATATTTTTGCATATGTGGTGTTGTTATTCGTTTTGGTGGTTCCGGAAGTATATACAGCTCTTCTGGATTTACTTAAAAGCCAATTCCAGTCAAATTAAAACCACCATCGTGTACGGATGACCGATTTTGTATTGCATTCAATCGCATCCTTCTCTTTGAATTAGGTAATTAGCTAAGGTAGTTTCCGCTTTCGTTTTATTTTATTTTTGGTCAGTGTTTTGGACCAGTGAGTTCATAAGTTATTGCAGCGACAAATACTACCAGGGGGACCTATACGCTTTTATGCTCAGATGACCGTTATGTAACTATACTGATACAGTTAAAATCCTGAGATTTTGGATGATTAGTTCATGTTTTAAACATAATGTAACCATTGGGTTTTAGGATTGGAAAATTAAAGCATTTTTGTTACTATACAGGATAATTCGTGCATGTGCCGCACACGATACGATAGCTAAAAAATGACAGTCCCACTTTGAAACAAGTTGATTTTAGGAAAAATGGCATGAAAAATTAATATAGACATGGGAATTGCAATTGGATTTGAGCCTATCATTAGATAAAATGTCCAGAATACGTTATTTTAGATGAAAAAAGAAAAACCAAATTGGCGCCATTTTGCTGACACTTTGTAGCACCTTCTACTGGATAAAAGGTATCAGCTCCATAGACATGCATGTCCTAGATGGCGCCACCAACTGTCAGTGTCTGCTGAAAGCTATGAAAAAATGGCGCCTAATATGTATTTTGCAAACGTCTTACTGTAATTTTTTCAGAAGCTTTGCTGCAATTATTATTGCCACAGCCATTCATTTCTAGTAAGTTTGTACCATTTAAAAATTACTTGTTACAAAGTGGGACTTTCCCGTTAAAAACACCAAAATTCAATAAGAAAGGATTGCACAAATTGACAATACTCATCAATCACTTGGAATCATCAGTGTTTTTTGATAGGATTTCTTAAAAATCAATTTCATCAGCTAACCTGTGACCGTCCAGCAATCATCCCAATGATTCCTGAGTGATTGCCTATTGATTTCTGGCCATGTGATATTTTTATTATTTTATGGGCTGAATTTGTTGAAGAACCTTTTATTTTCGGAAATATATAGGATGCATACTGACCAGGAAACTCTGGGATATAGCCAAGAAAATCAATGAAATTTAATGAATCCATTGATATATAGTTTAATTTCAGGTTAATATAGAAATTAATACATTTTCATAATTTGCTCGATTTTGGATGTTTCGGCCATGTTAAAATTAAAAGTAACATTGTACATGGTGTCTGGCCGTCTGGAAAACCTGGAAATGTCATGGAAATGTCAGGGAAATGTCATGGAAATTTAATCTGCTTCTGAAAAATCTAAATAAAATGGAAAATTAGGCACTACTGGTGATTTTTTTTAGCCCATTTTGAGTATTTTTGAGCAAAAAATTCGCCTGCGGCGCCATTTTCTGTCATTTTTGTTTGCAGTAATGTACAAGACCATTCAGATTTTCGCCTGCAGGCCATGAAAAATATTTTTGAATG
>JAQIXP010004843.1:0-11064 GCA_034700285.1 Proteroiulus fuscus | reverse complement strand
AATTAAGTCATTTGAGAAATAAAAGGCTTAAAAATGAAAAATCGTCAGTTTGACTTTGATAAATTTTGCAGGAAAGCAAAATAAATTAAGTGTAAAGTAGCACATCTGCACATCCATTAATTTGCCCAGTAAAAAAAAGAATGAAACCCAAAAAAATAGGGAAAATTGTCAATTTGCCACTTGTATTTTGATGAAAATCCAGGTCTCGAGAAATTTTTAAACTGTAAACTGACAAATTTGACTATTCACCACTTGTAACTCTTAGAAATGATAGCTTTTGGTTTTTTTTGCTACTATTCACTTCTGTAACCTTAACAATTATTGGGTAAATTAATTTCTGTAACTATAGATTGATTAGGGACACTTCCAGGATCACAATGGTACAATTATCTCATTTTTGACAAATTGGCGTACTTGTCAATTCTGAATTAAGCCATCGATATATGATTGGCCAAAAGAAAGTTTTACCTTAAGCTTTCCAAAAGCGGGGCAGCAATTTGAGGAGGAATGTTGACTAGACGCTTGTTGAGGATGAGGCCCACGTGATGGCTGCTGTCGTTGGATTTGTTAAACATGTCGTGTATCAGCTTGCGAGTCTGGTCGGTGCTGTGCTTCGTGCACTGATCGAGAATGATAACCACGATTTAATCTGAGACATATTGTGGTCCAATGGCAGGATGCTACCATGGAAAACCAGAGGTCTAGTTTTTCATTTCCATTTATTTAATAGGTAAATTAGAAAGATGTCAAGAAACCTTTCGAAAAATTAATTAAATCGTCAATTTGAACTTTGAAAAAAGGAATTGGTGAAACTTAGCGACCGAGTGGCAAAAAATCAAGACATTATCGTTTGGCCTTGCCGGAAATTTGATTTTTTATATTTATAAATATATTTTTTTAACTTATGTCTTTTAAACAGGGTGTCTGGCCAAATCCAGTAACAAATTTTCCTGACATTTCCAGGTTTTCCAAACAAATTTTCAGAAACTTTCTAGACCAAATGAAAGTGATTTTTTACTCATTTTTACTGATACTGTACATGCAATTTAAACTGCAATATGCAACTACCCTGGGCCACACTCACAGATCTATTATTTTCCGAATCAAAAATATTTTTCATGACCTGCAGGCGAAAATCTGAAGGCTTTTGTACATTACTGTAAAAAAAAGTCAGAAAATGGTGCCACAGGTGACTTTTTTGTTCAAAAACACTCAAAATGTGCAAAAATCACCTACAGTGCCTAATTTTCCATTTCATTTAGATTTTCCAAACACAGATTAATTTTCCATGACATTTTCCTGACATTTCCAGACACCACTGACTTTCGTGACATTTCCAGATTTTCCAGATGGCAAGAATTACCACAGATCTGATTTTTGACAAATCTAAACATGAAATTAGAATAAACTATTCTTTGTAATCGGTGAAATTTTTGGTTTGGTAACTTTTACTTATTCATATATTTATATGAATCCAAAAGAATTACTGAAGTAATTACAAAAGGAAACGAAGTGAAGGGATGGACAATAAACATTGTGCCAATAAAAGAATTGATACAAGACTTCATGGAAAACGAAGTGAGATGATAAATCTTAGACAATGAATAACACATACAAGCTAGTGTTCAAATTCAAAATTAATTTGGCATCTCACTTCGTCACGGCCTGGCAATCAAACAATAATTACAATACAAACTTTTGACATTTGTTTGACATTTTGTTGTATTTTTTCACATTAGTCTGCATAAAATGTATAATAAACACCATTTATAGTGTCATTGCTGGATGTAAAAAAGCAATGGAGGAAATTACCCTCTTTAACCAGAGAAAATTGTCATTTTTTTACTTTTTCTGGGAAATCCATATTTTACGAAATTATGTATCTGCCTCATTAGTGTGTAACTTTCAATTAGTAATCTGTCAATATGAATTTGTATAATTGATGATGTTTTCATTGGCCCGTGACGAAGTGTGATGCCAAATGAATTTTTAATTTTAACACAAGCTTGTATGTGTTAATCCTTGTGTAAGAGTTATCATCTCACCTTGTTTTCCAGGAAGTCTTGTATCAATTCTTTTTTGGCACAAGGTTTATTATCCATCTCTTCACTTTGTTTCCTTTTGTAATTACGTCAGTAATTCTTTTGGCCTCATTATCTGTAGATCACTATTTTGTCTGTATCTCCCTTTAGGAGTAAAATTTGAAAAAAATCCTGACTACCTTTTTCTGTATCTTAAAAGGAATATACTGTCCAATTTTTGTTTTTTTTACCAGCGGTTTGGCCTGGGCATCCATTATCTGTAGATCACTTTTTTTGCCCGTAGCTCCCTCTAGGAATGAAATTTAAAAAATCCTGACTACCTTTTACTATATCATATAAGGAGTATACTGTCCAATTTTTATGTTTATTGTACCAGCGGTTTGGCCTGGGTGTCCATTTATATCTGTAGATCACTTTTTTGCCCGTAGCTCTCTCTAGGGCTGAAACTTGGAAAAATCCCGACTAACTTTTTCTATATCATTAAAGGAGTATACTATCCAAATTTCATGTTTCTTGGCAGCGGTTTGGCTCTGAGGGTAAATTATGCATAGATCGCTTTATTGCCCGTAGCTCCCTCTAGAATCGGAATTTGAAAAATCCCTTCTTATCCTGTGCCTACGTGATATAAGTCATAACATTTCCAAATTTCATGTTGTAAGGGCCAGCGGTTTGGGCTGGGCGATGATGAGTCAGTCAGTCATTCATTCAGTCAGTATGTCAGGACAAGTTCTTTTATATATATATACTCGTATATATTGTAATTATTTTTCATTTATTATCACATTGTTACTTTAGAAGCTGTTATAGTTTTGATAGCATACTTTAAACCTTTTCATTTGCTTCTATGCAGTGCAGTCTTATATCTTTTAGCAGATAAGGCTAAGAAAACCTTCCAGAAAGTGTAGAAAACTTAATATCAATAATTTTGTATAAGACACAGTTTTTAGTGATGGTACTGTCCATTTGGATGGTTGGCTTATGAGTCCTTATGATGGCATGCAGCAGTTTCAATGTAGTACAAAAGTGCACCAACATAAGTGCATGCTTCTAGAATTGGCATGTATGTCATGTGTGCAGACAGAATGTTTCTATTCTGCTTAAGATCTCATAGTGTTAATGGCTTCATCTGGGCCCTGTTAGTGTAGAACCTAAGGGATGAATACAATTTATTCTGTTAGTTACAATTTTAAAAATAATATAAATATATTTTAATGATATACTATCATTTTTATCTTGTTTAAAAATAAGCATTACTCTGTGCCAGGTTAAGAGTGGCATTAAACGACCTACCATCTTGTGGAAGTTTGAGCTGTAGAAGTTTGCTCAAGTGAGCTCAGGATTGTAAAGGGTTAAGCTTGCAGCTAAAGGGTAGAGCCACCTTAGCTGCAAGCGGGTGCACACATTTTACCAAATAACTTTATACACCAATCGGTTGACTTCTCCCTATTCTTACATTTTATTACATCTAACTGTCGTTCATTAACTCAAACATACCATAATGAACTTGGGAAAGGGAACTGCTGGACTGGTTGGCCTACTCACCTGCCAGACTGGACTATTTGGGCTGGCCTGCTTGCTTGCCCGGCTGACTGGAACTAAACTTCCAACTTCCACTGACTGGAATTAGATCTCCTGGCTGGACATCCTCTGGTCTGCTCACATTCCATCTCTTCTCTGGCGATCCTTCTCAGACCCACTGACTCACCAGTACTCCATGCCTGGTATTACTAGCTGATGCTCACGTTTGGCTGCCTTACCCTCAGCCAGACAGCTAAACACCACTCTTCTCTTCCACTCCTCACATCAGGAGCCTAACTTACTAACAAATCCGACCTCTGTCAGCTGGCTGTCCAAGAAAAACTTAATTCTTTCACCTCACATCATTTCTCCATCCAAGATGGCGGCCGGTCAGGTGATTAGGAAAGAATGTCACGCCATCACAAAATCTTGCCATGTCGCTCGTACTAGGTGGGGAAACCGGTGGAAACCGCTTTCCACCATTTCTCTTTCCACTAAATTCCTGCATAGTCACTTATACTAGGCGGGAATTCGAGCATTCATCACAGAATGTAATTCAAAACCCACACGATTAATTCCACAAACCACACGTTGTTTTATTCTTACTAATTCAGATAGCATTCATTCCATGAATACACTCAAATGGGCTTAACCACTAAATTCCTAGAGGACAAGTCCTCATTCCACCACCTTACTCTTTCGAATTCAAATCGTGACTACTTTCAAAATGGCGTCGCCACATCCTCACTGAAAGAATCTTGGTCATCACCTGACTCTTTCAGTGATGACGTTGCAACAACCATCACCCGCCAGATATGCTAATTCTTCTGTGTTACTTTCTGTTTCTGCATCTGGCGGATTTGGGTGCCAAATTCCGAGCAGCTTCCACATCCCCCGCCAAAGACCAGCTTGGTCCCTCAAGTGGGGAAATGCAAAAAAACAAAAAAAGTTTGCAAGAGCGGGACGCACAGCATACCAAGGACTCAACGACGATGGCTTCTGCGACGAGCTACAAGCGAGTAATGTGGTCGACGAGTACGTCCACTCTGTTCCGATCGAGGCCGAGCTCCCTGTTCGATGGGCACATTGACAAAGGTAACGGATTCCACTGGCAACACTTACCACCATCGAACAATCGATGAAAGGATTATTTAGCGTTGAGGGCAAGCATTTCGGAGATACCCTGGTTCGCCACAACGGTTGCACATGGCTTCCTGACTTGGTGGCTGGAGGCAGTCACACGCCTCATGACCAATCCAGCCACAATGATAGCAATGCCAAACCTTGGCTTCCTCGGTTTCTCATCGCAGGCCTTTATAAAGGGCAGGCCGAGGTTGCCGCCGAAATTGAAGCTGGCGGGCGCACACCCTGACTCACTCCTTTTCCTGCAATGCAACAAGGGAAGGGGACTTATAGATGGGCAAAGCATCCCAGTCCTCCTCGTCTTGGGACCGAACTGCAATGTCCAACACTTTATCATCCTCCTCGGAAGTGGAAGAAACATTTGCCCACCACACTCGATGCTGGCCGTAGTGCTCCTTGTCTTCTTTACTGGGTGGCCACAACCCATAACTGTCCATCTGGGCGATAAGGGCACTGCGACTGGTGGGATACAGTGAGCGAGCACTCACAAACACAGATCAGTCATTTGCTCGTCGTTAGGCTTAAGCACTTAAATGCCTGGCAAAGTTCCTCCGGTCACCATCTTAAAGAAAACCCCAGATAGATTCTTTAACTGAAACCATACTATTTAGTAAGGCCTAGGACTGCCACCTCTGTTAACACTTGATTGATATGACTAACATCTACATGCATATCACCAAAATATCAAAAATTTTAATCGCCCGCTAACAGTATAAGGGTAAGTTTCTCCAATCTCCATTAAAATGAAGTTAATCTAGTATTAGTAAACAACCCATTATTCCTAATGGACAGGTTAAGGTTACATTCAAATTTCTGTGTGTTTCACCATTGTCAATTTAGAAAAAATTAGTAAGTGAAGCATTATAAATATAAGCAGCATTTTCATTGGTCATTTCAGCTGTGACGTCCGTAAGCTTACTAATGTACAGCCATTAAGAGTTAGTTAATGGGTGAATTACAGAAACTCCATAGGAAGCTTACCTGCAAACAAATGATTCACTTTAAAAGTCTGATCCAAATTATAATTTTATTGCAAAGCACACTTTCCCAAGGATAAATAATGTACAAATAACCAAAAAACAATCAAATTACATCATCTGAATTGAGCAGTATGTCATGTTTGTTGCAAATTAATCGTTAATGCCTGGATATTGGAGCATTAACAGTAATGGACATTAAACAGTATAATCATCCATTATTCATTAATTGCCACATGTGAAATCAAAAATATGTTAATTTCCCATTATGCTTGACTTAAGGTTGGATTAAACATTAACTGGTGTTGGAGAAACTCGCCTAAAGTGGAAAATGATCCTTTACCTTAACTCCAGATAATAAGATGAAGACTTAAGGAACAGGATAACATCCACCACACAACCAACTTCCAGCACAAGATCAGAACAATATTGCCTAATTTTCACTTTAGGAATGTGATGCATAATTAATGAATTTATATACGGTGCCAAAACACCCAATTAAATATTCACACAACTGGCGTCACCTTACCACCTCCTTCCTAACATTTTCAGCTTCAAATTTGAATTATTTAAGTTCCTTATTGCTTTCATTTGAGGACTTTACCAGAGCTTTCCCTAAGTAACTAGTGCCTCCTAATATAACGACCTAATTACCAACACATATAACACATGTGGTAACTAGTGCCACCGTTACACTTTTTGGCTCCAATTTTAAATCATTAAAAAAACATTTGATTAAAATAAAAAACGAGTTATTAAAGGATTATTAATTTGAATTAAATGTATACCACCACATAAATTTTCCACTATCTTTTTTGGCCAACTTAAAGCACTCAATTTATGAAGATAACTTTCATACAAACTCCAAATTTTCAGGTGATAAAGTTAACAAACAAAAACAAAAATTACTAATAAGATTACTTCTAGTAAACTTCCACCACTGTACCTTTACCAAGAATTACACCTGTTTCGACCGCCGGCAGTGTTCCCACGACCTGGAAAAACATAAAAAACCTGAAAAGTCAGGGAATTTGGGTGGTCATGGAAAAAGTCATAGAACTTCTAATGTTCATGGAATTTTCTTTTATATGCAAAGATTTTAATTTTAAACTACTCGCAAATTAAACAGGTTGGACCATTCCATTCTGGAGGCAATAATATGCATTCTAGAATAGGGATTTCCCTTAATTTTTTTCAAAGCATTTGCAAAGCAAGCAAATTGCATACTTTTATTATTATGGTTAGTGTCAGCATTAATTTTGGTTTTTGGTTCAAAAACGTGGTAGCCACTGTGATGTTCAGGGGTAATTGTTTACTGCAGAAACAATTATTCTTGCGTTATCATTCAAATTGCCCAGGGTAAAATACCAAATTCTAAAGAAACACACAATTTACTTATGCCAATTCGCGTGACTTGCGCTTTGTTCATTGAGCGTCATCAATGGGGTGCACACCAATTGATGATGTGAATATTGAATGTTGCAAGTTAACTTATTTTGATCACAATACGTGAATCAATAAGTCTGGATTCTAGTACCAAGACAAACAGATGTCTTCTGAGACAATTCCAGAGTTAGGGAAATTAATACATCTGTGACCAGATGTTTTCTTATCGCATTAATTATGCTGAACATTTAATTGAATGGATGAGTTGGACTCTGCATTGAATAATGCCTGTGGCCGCGTTATTCTCAATGCATCGATTTAAAGTGTTTGAACTTGAATTAATAAATCTCTTTATTCTATTAACTCTTGTTTTAATCGCGCTTGTGAAGAGAAATCAAAGATCACCGGACAAAGACACCCCCAATTTGCCCTTCTTGGCGTACTCAACTCCTTACACCACGCTGTTTTTTTGCTCCTCGTAATCTTTACATATCTCCGTGAAATTTTGTTATCCAGACATAATCTATATACTAAAATTTGCAAGAAGAAATTCTGCACAAGACTGTGTAAGTAGTTTCAAATTCGGTTTAGAAATTTTTAATTTATTAACGTTTTTGTGAAGTGTGGATTTTGTTGACAATTTGAATTCTTTTTTTTTTGGCGATTAACTTTTCTTTGTCTGAGTAATCTGTTAATAACTCCGCTTATTTTTGTCACTTAGACATAATTTTATAATAGAAATTTGCAGAAATTAATTATCTACATGTGAATGTTAGCAGTTTTAATTTCGGTTAAGGACTTTTGAAATTATTAACATTTTTGTGAAGCGCGGGGTTTTTCAAAATTTTGCATTACTTTTTTTGTGTGATTAACTATTCAGAATGTCCAAAACTCCTACTGTAGCCTCCACAGCTAGCTTGTTTTAAGACTATGTCTGCTGGTGAAGAGATTGCAGCCTTGAGAGGGGAGATTGAGGCACTTAAGGTACTATTTCAAAAGCACTTTGTCTCCCATCCCAAGACTGTAGAGGTAGCATGTCAGAATAAGAGCCTGATTGGTGAGGTGGACATTGGCCATGGGGTTGACTGTACCTTGGTGAGTCAGTCACCCCAGACTGTATGCCCTGGACAGGTTGAGTGTTGGACTTCTGTGGTTAAGGGAAAAGGTACTCAGCCACATAGGGGGGGAGTGGGCAAGTGGTTAAGGGTAATGCCAGTAATGACATGATGATTAATCGCTTCAGTGCCTTGTCTGGGTCTTCTCAGCATTACACTGATGTCCCTGAAGTCACCACCTGCAACCCTAATGTGCACCTTATAGGGGATAGTATAATTCGTGGTGGCAAACCAGGTTTTGTGCATACGTGGTGCTATCCAGGCACGCGTGTCGAACATCTTTCCACTAAGGTTTTTAAGGTGCTGTCTAAAGCTCCTAAAATCCAATAGTGGTGGTTGATGTTGTCACCAATAGCGCTGTGATGGACACCCCAAGAGGAGTTGCTGAGCGTCTTCGTCACCTTACTCGGGAAGTTCGTCACGTTAGACCGGGAGCCAAGATTGTGATATCGTCAGTTTTGCCCCGGTTTGATGGTCGAGCTGGAGTCCAGAACTGCCCCAATTTGAAGGTATGGCACATTGCACAAGAGATTTCTCTTGTGTCGACAGGAGAAGGTCATGTTTGTGGATGCTTCTCGGAAACTGCTATGCAGTTCCGAGAGGTTTTACTTGTGTGATGGACTTCACCTTACCTTGGAAGGAAAGGCAGTCTTGGGATCTGTCTTGGGTAAGGTTGTCGATAGACTTTGCCAGGGAAACTAGAAGGGGGTAATTTGCCTGTTAATCCTTTAAAAAGTGAAAGGAATAGGCTACCATTAAGGGAAAAAATTAACTCTAAAGAAATTTAGTAGCATAAGCACCAATGTCATGGTTGTTAACTGTTAAAGCATTAAAAATAAAATATTGGAATTTAGGGAAGCTGTAGAATCACATGGGTCGGATATAATTCTTGGTTCTAAATCCTGGCTGACAAATAATATTTCAAATGAGGTTTTTCCCAGCAATTTCACTATCTATCGTAGAGATAGGGCTGATGGCCATGGTGGAGTAGTTATTGCCCATTTTAACAAGTTAATTACTATTAGAGAATCATTTTAAGAAGCCTCGTGTGAATTAGTTGCATGTAGTACACAAGTTAAAAATAAGTAAAACTTTGTTTATCATTTCATTCTATCGTCCCAATGACGATTCTGTTCATCTGGATGAATTTTTGAGATCTATAGACCTTTTGTACAATTCCCATAAAGATCCCATCCTTCTTATTGGAGGGGACTTTAATTTACCAGGGATTGATTGGGTAAACTATGAACATATTTCTAGTAAGTTTTTTGTTAATAGCTAAAAGATTTTTACATTATCTACAGCAGTATTCTTTGGAACAACTAAATATGAAACCAACACGTGGCAATAATATTCTTGAATTATTAATTACAATCTCTTTCAAATCTGTATGCAATATTAGCTGTGGGGATGGTATTAGTGACCATAAGCAGATAGTACGTGCAGATTTTCACTTTTTCCCAGGTGTAAATTCCACTGCTAGTCACACGTTATTAGATTATAACACAGCAGATTGGGTTAACTTTAGGCAGTTTGCAAGAGTATCCTTATCGGAGTTGGATAACAGTTTTACAAATAATAGTGTTTAAACTAATTGGGATAAGTTAAATCTATTGTAGATAACGGTTTGCTGAATTTATTCCTAAGAAATTGTCCCGACATTCTTCTGAACCAATTTAATATACCACTGAAATACGGAGAACTATTCGTCAGCAGCGAATAATTAGAAATAGACTTAGAACTAAAAACTCAGCTACTTTAATTAATAAATTTAAAAGCCTTTGACACAAACTTAAAAAACTCCTTGTTAATGCATGTGGCCATTGTAAACAGTTTACTCTAGCTAAAGCTTTAAAACAAGATTCTAAATTTTTCTGGTAATATGTCAGATCTTTAAATAAAAGCAATAATTGCTAAATAATAATGGTGATATCATCTCTGAGGACTGCCAAATAGCTAAATTATTAACTTCTCAATTTTAAAGTGTATTTACTATTGACAATGGAAACATGTTACCCCAAATTAATCTACTTTCAGTTGTCCTTATGGACAAGGTAGACATTTCTTATAATGGAGTTCAAAAACTTTTGGAATCTCTTTCCTTTAAATTAATCGATGGGCCCGGATAATATTTCCCCCAGACTGCTTAAAGAGATTGCACCAGCCATAACTTCATTTCTGACTAAACTATTTCAACAATCTATTAATATAGGTGAACTCCAATTGGACTGGAAATATGCTAATGTGTGCCCTATATTCATGTCAGGCAGTAGTACAAACCCAGCCAATTATCGACATGTCTCATTAACCTCTATTGTTTGTAAGACAGTAGAACATATTATTTATACTAATATTATGGTACATTTAAATAGGGGTAACTTAATCTCAAACAACCATCATGGATTCAGACAAGGTCGCTCCTGTAAAACTCATCTTGCAATATTTGTTGATGAAATTCAGGCTTCTCTGGATAATTGTAGCGAAGTGGATGCTATTTACTTAGATTTAGCTGAGGCTTTTGATACTGTCCCTCATCAGCAACTCTTATATAAACTTAAATCTTTTGGTATAAATGATGACGTTTTTGCATGGATTTCAGCTTGTCTTTCAGGTAGAAAGCAAAGGGTACTAGTAAATGGTGTTTTCTCAAACTGGATTGATGTGACTTTGGGTGTGCTCAGGGTAGTGTTTTGGGACCACATTTGTGTTAGCTCTTTATTAATGATCTCCCTAAAACATTTAAATGTAATTCCAAATTCTTTGCAGATGATTCTGCTATGTACTGTGAAATTAAAAAGGAAAAGCAGTCCTACAGAGAGACTTAGATTCATTAAGTTTGTGGTGTCAAACCTGGCAGCTTAAACTTAATAAAGAAAAGTGTCT
>JAQIXP010004842.1:0-11064 GCA_034700285.1 Proteroiulus fuscus | reverse complement strand
ATTATAATAACATGGAAAAAAGGCACGATTAGCTTTTATTGACATAAGCCCTGGGTAAGATGGCGGCTACCAGCTAGGGGTCCCATTAATGTGACGTCATGCCACCCACCTGGGTTTTTGATGAAACTGCAATTGATCAGTTCTAGTGTATAAAGTATATACTTTAGATGTCCGAAATGCGTGCACCCTACCCCCCACCCTTTTTTTGGTTTAGCTATTTCTGGAAGACCCCTTCGGCCTTCCTCCCTCGCCCTGAGCTCACATGCCCTTTATGGACACCTTCCTTATTGCAAGTGATATAATCCAGTGGTTCTTAAAGTGGTTCTTCATCTAAGAGACTAAGAGGGTCGCGTAATGAATTGTGGGGGCATTAATTACCTAAAATAGTAAAAATTTATAGCTGGGGGTCTCAAAAAAATTTTCTTGTCCGAAAAGGGGTCGTGAATATAAAAAGTTTAAGAAGCACTGTTCATTATAATCAGTGCAATCAAATCATGTCATCAATAATTACAATCAATACATTCAATATAATGATGTATTCCTTGCATGCAAATGAAAACATTATTTGTGAATATTGCACACATGCAGAACGAACTAACGAATGAAACAAACCTAATGTTCATTGAAATTATCCTGTACTGCCGGGGCATCCGCGTTTTCATTCAACGTGTGCTCGTTGACAGTGGCACCATCTCCTCGCCCTGTGTTTCAGCAGCAGAAGTTGGCGTTTTCCTATAAATTTTTTAAAATAAGAATTACTATAGCATCATATATTAAAAGAACGCATACTTCAAATGTATGCATGTCTTAGAATTATTTATTTTTACTTTATTTGATTTTTATGGTAGACTATTACTGCAACCAAAATTCCAATTATGATGATGCATGTGGGAAGCAGAACATATAGCGCAATTGATGTGGTCCTCTGAACAGCAACATGGTTTGTTGAAAAAGTGCGATTATTACTTTCTGAAACTAAAATATTTTGATTGAAACAAGTGAGGAAGATCGTGGTCAAATGATTGTTGCATGCAGTATAATTTATAAAACCTAAACAGGTTAAACCTAACTGGGGGTATAGGGGCAATGTCTCCAGTTAGGCTAGGTTTGGGGGTATGAGGCTAAGCCTCGGTTAGGTTTGGGAGAATGGGGGCTTCACGAGTATTTTAGGTTTTGGGGGAAAAGACCCCGGATAGGTTTGGCCCCTTATTATTATTTTTTTCTTATTTGTGACACTCCCATCACGGGCTACTAGCCTACGCGGCTCTTAATGCCCTTCTTGGGAGGAGGGACCCCGGGGGGTTATTAGGTTAGGTATTGGGCATCATATTACCTGCCAATATATTTGCTATACTACTATTCAAATTAAAAAATAGTTATCAGTAAATTACTTGTAATGTAACTGAGCATAATGATGCTAAATCGGTTTAGATATTTATAAATAATGCATTATTACTCCGTATTTATGCTGGTCCAGGCGGGTGATTCTTTTCTTGCCATTGGATGTGTGCTGCATTCTGGTGAACAATCGCCCCCTTGGACCAGCATAAATGCAGCGTTATATGTAGACAACTTCGTGCATAAAACGGTATGGATAAAAAACTTTTTTTGTGCAGGATTCTGCATGTCTTTTAAGGGTGAACACCTTATTTAATCATAATTGATTAGGATGCACCTTAAAAATACGGCTCACGAAAAATACATACCATGTTCTGTTGTAATATGATCGGGCGTGGTAGTGGAGGGATTTTCAGTTTTTCTAATCGATAATTGTACTAAAGATCCTGTTTTTGATACCGTGTTGTCATCTCCCAGACTTTCGCATTTCCATTCCCCGAAATCCATATCAGGATTAAAGTTATTTATCATCAAAGTGCAATCTTTCGTATCTACGCCATTTTCGACTTCGTATTTGTATCGTTCTCCAAGATTCACGAGAATTCCGCGGCGCACCCATGCACAATTCACTTTATCATTAAAAAAACATTGTAGCAGAATTGTAGACCCTTTAGATATTGTTGCATCCTTATTTGGCTTGAATATTGTTGGAGTTAGTATTTCTGAATGAAGATATTTATATAATATTATATAGAGATAGATGAATTAAGAGAGATGAAGTATACGTAGTTCAGCTAAAATTCACGTCACATGCAACATATTAATCTTGCTTTTCTGTTTATAGGGTATTGCAATGGTTATAATCTTTTGATTTCATTTACGAGTTAATTATTCTTTACTTGCATGGGTTTATACGTGGGCAGGCCTGTTATATTATATTTGTAAAAATATATAATATACACTGCAATAAGAAAACAGCTGATGGGGCCATTTAGATAGTAGGCCTACATATATATTAAATTCATTTTATAGGGTCAATGCATGAATTAAGCATTTATATCACACTATTTTTACTATAATATTAAACAATTTGTTTAAAATATTTATGTTATTATATATATCGCATCCATGGATTACATTTTGCAGTTGGCTATCTTTTAAAGAAACATCTTATATATGAGGGTTATAAAAAGGGCCAGTAATATAAGCCTTAATTATTGATTTCTAAAATAACCATTACCCCGATCTTTGGTTTAGAAAATTAAATTTTAGAAATAGAAATATACCCATGCACCAGCAATTTTTTTAAAAAAAGATTCAGAATATATTTAAAATAGCACATTAATGCCCTCAAAGTTAAGTTGAAGTCATATGCTTGGACAAATCATTAAAGTAAACTTACCATGTGAATTTAAAACTGGTTTGGCTTTTATAAACTGTAAAAATGCATGAAAAATATAGAAATTAACATATAGACCCGTGCCCAGGTTATTACAGTATGTTGTGTAAAATATATTAATATAATTGTTATCAAATACACTTATAATAAAAATAACTTACTTCAGTGAATGATAACATCATAAAAAGGATTAACTTGCAGTATGAATTGGCTGAAAATAAAATGCAAACATGTATGGATATTCAATTCATTCATAACTATATGTGTATTTCATTTTAACAGAAAATAATTAATTGATGCAAGTTTAACTGAAATCTTAATAAACATGACCATCCTGAAATTCTAGATTTAAATAGTGTTGAACTTTATCTAAGATTAATCTTCTTAAATTTCTACATAAAAAGTCACTCATGCATGTGAGTGTTAAAATATTAGCCTATATCAAATTTCAACTTACCTTTCTTCATAGTTAAATTTAGACAAAATTTGCTAGCACTGCAGAGATTATGCTTGTAACAAAACAAAACTTTTTAAATGTGTTAATTTAAATATTGTGTGAAAATATGCAGAAAGAGAAATTGTTTTAGTCCAAGTATATAATAAAGCTCAAAAATAAAGACAGTTGATAACTAAGCACGCACGTCAAAAAGTTTTGTTTTCTTACAAGCACAACCCTGAGTGTATTCTTGAAATTGAAAAATGGTCGGTTTTATACCAGCTTCATATCACATTCATGCTACGTCATAGATTACTAATATCATTTTTGTTGGGAAATTTATCAAAACTAATTCAAATTATTATCTAGTTATATACGGCTTGGGGTTCAAATATTTCTATTGTTCTCTGATAGAGGTATTTCTGATATCTTCCTAACTGTTCAGGTATGAATATACATGTAGAGAAGTCTAAGTCATCAAAACAATAGGAAAAAATTACCTTTGAACCTAATTTTCCCCTTGGGGCCATTCATATATGACGCCACGTTTATTTTGCTGATTTTAGACCCACCCCCCTCCCCTTCGTCACAAACCGTCACAAATTCTTTGTACCCCCCCCCTTTCCCCTCAAAAATGACGTCACAAATTTACTGACCCTTCCCCATCCCTTCTAATCAAAAATTTTTAATAAGCATATTGAAAATTTCAAAAAAAAAGTATTGAATTTAACATACAATTTAGTTTCAAACGTTATTTTCCACCCCCCTCCCCACTTCGTCACAAAAGCCCAAATCCCCTCCCCCCTCAATGTGTGACGTCATATATGGACGGCCCCCTTCTACAAATTTTTAAAGTGATCAATGAAATTGTCAAGTTATCTTCGAAAAATACCTAACAACTGAAGGAAATCTTGCTTAGATTTGTAAATAAAACCAAAATTACTGAAAATTTGTAATTTAATTTAAGTGAATTGTAAATAGTAGCCTATTTCTGGGACCCAGTCAAAAGATCGACAATCAGAAAGCCGACAGGCTGTATGTCCGACAATCAAAAAGGCCAAAACTTAAAAAAATCGAAATGGCTATATATGATCGGTTTGTTTAAAAGATCGATTGATCGACAATAAAATTCCCTATTTTATAATTATAAAACTTTTATAAAATAAAATCCTTTTCTATTTCTGTCCAGAAATGCATGCCATTTCAATCTTTTCGCCAGGTTGATCTTTGAAATTTTCGTAATTTTGACTGTCGGACTTATAACCTGTCAGAGGTATATTATATACATGCATTTATAAGAGGGTATATCACACACATCATCAAAATCTGTTCATGACATGATTTTAAAGCATTTATATTACAAACTAATTAGTATTTTTGCACATGCAAGGTAAATGCATAAGCTTTGTGATTTAATGTCAAAATCGAAAATGAAACAATTTTGGAGGTTAAAGACATTGCACCCAAGTTAAATGACAAATAGTTCTTATCATTTTGTTTCAAGTACCAGGTATTGCAAAAATATTTTTAGGAATTAAAGGTTGATAAAGCCATATCTTTCACTTTATGGTATTGCTATCAAAGGATAAAACGTGAACTGCAACCTTCATTTTTGTGTTTCTATAATGATAAAATGACGTTGATTTTACTTGCTTGCCTGTTTCTATAAGTCAACATTATTTACAAAGTCACACCAAAGAGTTTATCTACTGTATGCATACTCACAATTTAACAAAATTCGTAAACACATTTTTTTTATTGCATCAGGTTGGGGGGTTTCATAAAATACCGGGTAATGCAGGAATAAATATTGTAAATTCATCCTTGCTATGTAACCTTTATTTAACCATGCACTTAATTTTTATAGTTAGACTTTAATAAAACCCACCATAATATATATATATATATATAGGCCTACATGTTTCTTATAGTTTGTATACATGTAGTTGCATAATACTTATTTATCACATATAATGGGTCTTAATAATAATTTATACATAGAAGTTACATGCACGGTACATATGATTTTTCATTAGGGATGCATATATTTCCTCCATTATTTAGTAAAGTTTGGTATAAAAATGATTTTCTGTGCTGTAGATTTATAAAGTAGAAAGTTTTTATTTAGCTTTGAATAACATAATCATTTTACAATATCAGGTAGGCCTATGATCAATGGAACTCCAGTATAGAATGTATTGAATGAAATCTCTGCCAAAAAGTATAAAATAAAGTGGATTAGTTACAAAATACGTATATCAACAAACACTATTCAACCATGGGAATACTGTACTTCGTTGAATATGATTGAATATACTCACTGATCAAAAAGTTGTTATATTCAGCATCTTATATCCTTTCTTCGATTGACCTGCATGCATATTATGGTGGCTGAAGATGAAAAACTGTAACAGTGCCAGCATATTTAAACTGATTTTGGGACCTTTACATTAGAACCTATCCCCTGAACGGCCCTCCCCTTCATGATACTGTCTCGTTGTTATAAACAGTGTTTCAGGGCCCTCTAATGTAAAAATCAAAATGTGGTTGTTTATTGAAACCGCCCCATGCAGGTTTTCTTGAATTTCAAAACTATTTCGGATTGGCCATGAGATTTGAACACTGCACAATTCAAATCTGTGGCACTATGAACAGGGCTTTTCGTGCGTGCGTGTAGAAGTTGTTGCGTTGTACCGTCAACCATCAACATTTTTGAGCAAACTTATACTTGGAATTTGAGTTTTTATGCCTTTTTATAGCATTTTATTCTGATCCTGGTTTCAATTCAAACATAGAAGAATATAGAAGCATTGATGTACAATAAAATTAGTCAATTGGCTCGGGATTGATGTATGGATAAGCATAAGGCTTCTCCTTCCTCCCTTCATTTACCAATATCCTCGTTTTATATTGTCATTGTTTCAATTGATCTACTAAAATATGTCTGACCTTTCCAAGGAAGGAGGTTTACTATTGATTGCAAACTGCTTCTGCTATATTTAATTGTTTATAAAGGCAAAACCAAGTACTCGAAATTTCTAACTGCATATGATGTAAATAATGGGAATATTTTGAATTTATTTGCTATTTGTATTACTGCATGGTTTGGTTGAAGGCCCCAAAACCGGGTTTTTAAATGCCAGCATTTTGATACATTTTTATGTAGGTATTCATTCTTTCAAGTCTAGTCATGTAGCCTGAATCTGCACTTGTCTTGCATATCCTATAAAATTAAAAATTTACAAATTACAAATTAGTCAAAATGAAAACAGGTTCAAGTTAAAGTAATCTTATTTGATAGCAAATGTTAGCTTAATAGCAATTTTACTTTTTTCCTCATTGGGGTTTTAAGGGCTATGAAAACAAACTTTTTATGATTACTCCTGAAATTAGCATGGAAATAAGAATTCGGTTTATTTTAATGAGGCACTTTGTGCTCGCTGAATATAATAATTTGTTGAAATTTCGAAACTTCTGTTTTCATTGTTTATGAATGAGCATTTAAACTTTGTTTAAAAGCTGCTTAAAAATGTGTCCCTATTAATGCAAAGGAGGTTTTCACAATTTCAGATCCAATTTTAATAAGAAGCTAGATTAATTAATTTTAAAATATATGAATTAATTATATATGCAAAATATATGCATTACAAGTTAATTAAATTTAAACTTACCTATGCAGTATTTCAAGATTGGACATGTATTAATTTTTCGTTAGAACTTGTGTCAGATCCTTGTCTTTCGTTGTCAGGAGAAGTTGTGACTGCTTCAACTGATTTGTATTTATTTGGTGTTTCTTTACTCACCCTGTACACAACAATATTGACAATCATAAATTAAAAAATTATATATTTACTAGAGTTTAAATAAAATCAAAAAATAATATTTATCTTCTTACCTCGAGTAAAAAATTAAATAGAGAATGACGGCAATGAGGACCACAAAAAGTACTATTACGATGGCTGTCATGACAATAATTATGTTTAATCTATACGAAGTATCCTTTTGCAGTGCATAATTTTCCATAGTATGCGATGTTCTGTACGAACCTAACCAAGAAAGAGAAAATGACATATCATAATGTAGTATACCAAAAGAACAGCAGTTAACAAGTCATACAGGTAGGCCTACTGTAATAAATTAAATAGCAATGAAAAGGTAATATGAATATAGGACTGAAACTGTGTAAATATTTAGTTCATTGCAACAGAAGTTAGGGGACATCATAAGTTTTTGTTGTCTGCAGTGCCTGCGGCGCAAATTTTTGTCAATTTTTTATGATGTAGGCCTACAGAAGCCTTTTTAATTTTTGCCTATGGCTGAAAATTTTGGAAAATTCGGAATCGCCCCCCACCCCCCAAACCGAACCCCAAAATCCACCAGTGGTCTGCACTTAATAGTTTTGGACAGGCCCGTCATTTCGGATGGGGGGGGGGGGGGAATAGGGGGGGAACCCTGCCCGTATAAAATGTATGTAAAATTTAGTTTTTTCCACTGATTTGGTTACACAAGCGAATTTTCTCAATTGTTTTTCCCCCTTTTCCCTGAGAAATTCTAAAATGACGGTTCTGGTTTTGGAATCAGGCACATTATACTGGAGTTGATTGGTAAAAGCCTTATGCCCATTATTTATACTAGTGGGGTTAAGGATATATTTATATACTTACTTTCTGTAGGCCTGGTACCAGTATTGATGTCGATGCTGTTTTGCATTGCTACGTGCACTAAAGATCTTCTTACAGAGCTCGTGGAATCATCTCCCAGGTTTTCGCATCTCCATTCTCCAATATCAATTTCTGACAAGTTCTCTATAAGCAAACTGCAATCTTTGGTATTTTCGCCATTTCCTTCTTGATAGTTGTAACGTTGTCCGATGATAAGGAGAATTCCGCTTCGTACCCAAGCGCAATTTACATTGCTGTTGAAATAACATTGCAAAACAACTGTTGAACCTTTAGCAACCGTAGCATTTTCGTTTGGCTTGAAAGGTTTTGAATTTACTGAAAGGAAATAGGAATGTAGGGTGAAAACCTAATAACAGTTACTGTAATTGGCTTACAAATGAAACAGGGGTATTTTTTAAATAAAATTTGTATTCATAATAATTCGTTCTGGATACCTACATGTATGAGCATTATTTTCATTTGCAACAGATTTTAAAAGATAATATAATTGTAACAGATAGGTCTACATTGTCATAGTTTAAAAAATTGGGAATCCATGGAGACTGAATTTATTAATCAGGTTTAACTTTAATTTGTATACTTACTCTTAGAAGGGACAGGATTAGCATGCACTATTATTATCATCTGCAATAATAATTAATAAATAAATATTTAGCTATTTGTTACTGCAATTTAAAATTTGTTGAACAATATTAAAGACCTCATTTCTAATAATAAAACTACATACTTCGAAGCCTAATAAAATGATTATAATGTTAATCAAAGACATTTTCCTTATTGTGCAGTTTAACTTATCTGAAAAGAAAACATGAAATTATATTTATAAAGGATGTATGCATGAAGGGAGCTGTAACTCTTTTTTTTTACATGCAATATTTATAGATTAGGACTCTCTTAAATATTACATAAAACCGTTTTTTGAAAATGTAATCCCGCCCTCCCCAATGTCACAATAATATACCACTAACAGCGTTAGTTCGTCCTACTCAACATTACGATACCTGGATCTTATTTTAAATTATTTATTAAAGAAAGCTTTGATGACACATATTTCATTAACACACCCTTAACACACTTTGTAACATTAATTACCTATGCCAAACCCTAGGTAGACTTTTTAAAGTTCTCATATAATTGTCTGCTATCTTAACTCAGTTGTCATAAACATGCTTATTATAAATTAAAAGTATAGAATATTAAAAAGTCAAATATGTGCTACTAAATATCAGAAACATTTAACTATATATAAACTACAACAAATCGATATTAAGCTTTCATTTGGAAGTTAGTAAATATGTATGACTTACCTACTTTAATGGTAGAAGTTTTGTCCAACATCAAACACCCACAGGGTAATTGTGCTTGTAACAAAACAGAATTTTTTAACCGTGTTGTAAACTAATTAAAATTTCAATATCTAAATAATGCAGTTATTGAAATTTTAGCCCAAGTATAAGAATGCTCAAAAATTAAAATAGTTGACGGTATAATATATACACGCACGCAAAAAGTTATGTTTTCTTACAAGCACAAGCCCTGTCGAATGTACAATGGTGAAACTTTGCATGGGGATAGCTTTATAAGTTTTTCATATATCTTATCTGTAAAGTTTTGTAATGGCCTAGCTCTGTGGATTAATTGGGTGATGCGTTACTAATCTAAACTATAGCAATAGATTAATTATAGGTCTATTTTGAATGTTTAAGGATTGCAATATTTTAAAACTAGGCCCTATACAGCTACGATACAACTACCCCGTCTATATACAGTATGAGCTGGTTATATTTAACGATTTAATGGAACAATAAATTATTGCTGTTAGGCCTATGTGTTAGTAAAATTGTAGATCTAAACTAATTACGCAAATACGCAATTAAACTCAAGTAAATGATTTATAATTGATCGTTAATGATAAGGTGAACAAATAGTAGGCCTATATTTGCATAGTATATATTTTATTTCAAATCTATATCCTAATTTACTTTTTTTTCCACGGCTAAGTTTAATTGTCATTATTTGTTCTGTTAAATTCTAAATTACTAGGATTTTAACTATTTGTCAGTATTTCATTGCAATATAACTAAAATAAGATTTAATGCCAACATCCTTTTCTAATTTTAATGTAATGCTACACTAAGAAGTCAGGTGTGATCATCCCAATTTGAATGCTGCCCATTATTATCATACTATCTCGAAAACCATCAAAGTTAGGGCAAAATTTCCAATTATAAAGTTGTAGATCACAGTTTATGTAGTATAAAACACAAGTGCATATGTAATATTTGAAACTATCAAAATTAACTAGAAATCAAATAAAATGTTTTTAAAACATTGATGCCACGTTTCATTCCTTTTCTTGGTTGATAAACAGTTTAGGATGAAAATTAATTTTTAAAAACTAAAAAACCAAAATATTCATCTGTTGTATACTTTGTATATATACTAATGAAATTGTGCTCTACATCTGTGAAATTGGAAATTTTGCCCTAACAGTGATGGATTTCGAGATAGTAATAGTATTCTATTCTATTCAAATAATTCCTATCATGGAACTTGACTTTTATATGAGACTTTTAAAGACTTGGCTTTGAAAAAAAATGGCTGTCATATACTTTCTGATGACCTCCAATTGACCCTTTGCATGTGATCAATGTGAACAAATTATATTGTTGATACATGTATTAGTAGGAATTTGTTTGTTCAGCATCTATTAATTTTGATAACAATTGCTAAGTGCTCAAATTCATGATACTATAGCACACCTGTAGATACCTAATCCATGAAATTTATCTTGACAAGCTTGAGAGACTATATTTGCAAGCTATACATGTCAACGGAATTTGCAATCCTGGTTCATAGGTGAATCATAGATTGCTAGATAATATTATGGAAAATACTTCAATTAATGATAATACTTATAGACACTGTCAATACTTTATATGTATTGACAGTGTCTATAAGTAATATCATTAATTTTGTAATCAGCATATATATACAGAGTGATTCAGAATAGCTGTCCACCCCCAAAATTTTAATAAATATTTATTTAAATTAAAAATTGTTTCAATACTGAATAGGAAATCAAAGGTGGAGCATCCATTCATGCCAAAAAATTTGACCTTTTGACCTAACCTTCAAGGTCATTGAAAATCTAACTTTTTATCCATTGAAGATAAAGCAAAAATTCAAATTAGGAAGTTGAAGAGCAG
>JAQIXP010004841.1:0-11065 GCA_034700285.1 Proteroiulus fuscus | reverse complement strand
GAAAGCAAATGATTAGCTTTGAAATTTGTGCATTTCATTTTTTTTTTCATTGTTGCACCATCCAAAATAAATGTTTTTGAACCTGGAAAAATGTGGAAAAGGACCCTGGAAAACTTGGAAAACTCCGGGAATTTTATTTACAGAAATTTGTAGTCACCATGTGATTCTGAAGGTTTGTTTCTAAAGAAAATGACTTAAAACATTTTTGCAGAATTCTGCTGCATTTTTTTCAAATGGTACCTGTAATATGAGTTTGTATGCTTTTTTGTGCTAAATATACATTTGCACATTGATTGCAGCATTGGCACATGTGACTTTTGTGAATCCGTGAATGCCATCTGTTAATTGGGTCCTGGCACTGTGATACATCGCATGGTATACAATTCAACGAATTAACCTTAAATAAGAGTTATTTTAGTGAATTATTTTAGTAATTTGCTAAGACTTGCTGACTTTGGGAATGACTTGGATGCAGTATGATGCAGTACTTCAGAATACTTCAGAAATCTCTTATTTACAGAGAAAATTAGTTTTTCAACTAATTTATGAAATGGATTATGTAGGCCTACACAGCGATGGCTTAATTCAGAAGTGACGAATAAGCCAAAAGTTGCTTTTGAGATAATAGCGTTTTATGGAAAAATGGTATAACTTGTAAATAAACGATGTTAAAAGCCTAAAATTTGGTGAACAGATAAAACAATATATATATTTTATAGGAAATGTCTTAATTTTTGTAAAATAATTAAATTAGTAAATGAATTAAGCAATGTCGTATTTGAGACTAGTCCATAAACTACAGTTTGGTGCTTAGCTGTCAATCTACCTTTAAAAATTAATAAGGTCTATCATTCTACATTGATTCCCTTTGGAAATCGTAGGAATTACTGGGTGACCACTGTATTGGTGGAATGCATCTGCCCATTGGTCCAGGCACGTTTTGAGTGCAGGAGAGCCCTTCGGCACATTCGCCGAATTCCCCGAAGAAACCACCGCACGATTCTCCTGACCCCTGTAAATATTTTAAGTTCATTACAGGTGTAAAACCTATATATATATATATATATAGTTCCTGTATTTTAGCAAAATTTCTCAGGTTTTGCACGTAATTTATAAATTTTAAATCATTTTGTGATTTGTTTCTATCAATTTCAAGAGGTTGTCATTACATGTAGAGCTGCATATAATCTCATCAAAATTTTTGTTAAAATTCATATAATTAGGAAAATAATTGTCCTGTGGAATTATACTTTGATATGGCGAGAATTCCTGTAATAAGCCCATATTTTTTTTTCCTGTTCCTGTTCCATGTTCCTGTGGTAGTCCATATATGTTAGGTCAAATGTTTTTATCATATTCCTAAATTTTGGGAAAATTTTTCAGTAATATTTAATAGTTTGGGGAACATTTTCTATGATGATATTTCAATATTTGGGAAAAATGTCTTATAAAATTCTTGTATAGTTTGAAAAGGAAATTGATATATTCGTATATTTTTTGGGGGAAAATGTCCTATAATGAATGCTTCTTTATTTTGGGAAAAAAAAATTCTAAATATTTATATATATTTATAAAAGGTTTTGAATAGTGTTTTATAGTTTGGGAAAAAATTCCAATAATGATATTTCTATATCATTTGTTATATGTTGAAAAGAAATTTTCTAATATTCGTATATTTTTTTCTCAAAGAAAATGTCCTATAATGCTTCTTTATTTTGGTAAAAAAAAATTCCTATATATTTATGTATATAACATTATATTTCAATAATGTTTTGTAGTTTGGGAAAAATTTCCTGTAATGATATTTGTATATTTGGAAAAAAAATGTCCTATAATATTCTTATATTTTGGAAATGAAATTCTGTGATATTCCTATATTTTGAGGAAAACTTTCCTATACAAAATATTTCTTTATTTTGGGATAAAAATTCCTGTAATATTTATATTTTGTTAAAAATAAAATGTCCAATAATATTTCTATATTTGGGGGCAAAAATTTTCGTAATATTTTCCATATTTTAGGGAAGAATTTTCTATATTTTGGAATTAAAAATTGCTCTTTGCAGTATTATTTCTATAATAATATACCTGCATTTTGGATAAGAATGGGCCATAACATTTCTATATTTTGAAAGGTGATATTATTACTTCTATATTTTGGAAAACAAATATCCTATATTTCCATTTTCCAGTATAGAACAACAAACATTTGAGTATGATTAATGTGATTTGCAAAGCTGTACTGACGTATTTATACTTGCATGGTAGACTCGTACCTTGGCGCATGTTGTACAACATTCGCAAGCGTCTATCACTGCTCCGAAGTAACAACCAATTGGTTCGGAACACTCAATTTCAGTGCATGGCAAGCAAGACCGAGAACTAACCTTGACCCTAAATAGAAAATAAATTTCAGGCCTAAATTCCTCTTTTTATTATTTTTGCTCGAATATTTCTTACGTGTGTGCCATTAAGGCAGCTATGATGCATGACAGTATCAGTACGTAAGACATTTCTCGAGTGATGTCCATGTTCAAATGTTAAACAGAATAACTTTTTCGTATTTGAATTCTCCAAAAAATAACTTACCAGGGCCTGTTGATAAACTTTGCAGTACTGAGTACCTTTCTGGTTCTCCTGGTAAAGTTATATATTAGGCTATTGGACATTTGAACATTTACTCGGAGTTCGTATTTCGTTTGACTTGTGAACATTTGTACTGTGATAGGGTGCCCTTACTTTTCATTTATTTATTTTAAATTAACCTTGAATATGGCATAGTTTTCAAGGACGTAATTGATATTTATAATTTTTAAAAACCATTCAATCCTGGGAAGTTGTCATATTGGTAATTCACGAGAACCAAAATACAGATTTCATGTGGTTCTACTAACGACACACGTCACACACGCTTGATATTTCGGAACACTGGGTCCTCACATGTTAAAGGGTGCTCGTTGAATACTTAAGGTGTTTTGTAGGGGGAAGAGCATGGAAAATTGGGAAAGGCATGGGAATTGCACTTTGATTTGAGCCCACCAATCAATAAATAAAATGTCCAAAATGCGTGGATTTGGTTGAAAATGCAATGCACCAATTTACTGAGTGTGTAGCACCCTCTACTGGATAAAAGGCATCAGCTCTCATGAAACACATACACACGCACGTCCTAGAGGGCGCCATCAATTTGCAGTGTTTTTCTGTTGTCACCAAAGAAACCATTTGGTTTGGAAATCTCGGAAACTTGCTTCAAATGGCCATATTTCTATATTGAAAATCTGAAAATAATTACATTTTTTTTCTGTAATTTTTGTATAGGAATTGGTTGGAACTGATTTGCAGAAAAATCTGAAGAAGATCTCCAAGGGCCTCACTTTTTACCTGCCTCAAAGGTAGCTGTCTAAAGAATATGATGTAAAATTGAGTGAGGATTTTTCAATTAAGTGCATTATTACAACATATGGTTATCTGAAAACCCTTTCAGCTCGAAATCGGCCAAGGAGCTCCAAGCTGACCCTAAGGTCGATGACAAGCTGCAGTCCGTCATTCTCCAGCTAGCCAAGTTCATGGTGAGCCGATTGACCTGTGTTGGTTTTTACTATTCCGCCAAACTTTCCTGGATTCAATTTAATTTTTTTATTGTCAAGAATTTGGACGAAATTCAGTGCTACAAGCTGTTTTGTGATTTCCTGCTATATGACTACCGTGGATCGGAAACGTCTTTGCAAGTATGCTAACCCGAAAATGCAAATAAACAGTTTTCGAGAAATGATTGCATTCGGACTAACCTTTACTTGGTTAATTTTGTACCACCTAGTAGCCACGAGTGAAACCGTAGTTTTCTCGTGAAAACTCTGCAGGTTCCAACCCATTAAAGCGTTGTAATTTATTGCTCGTACAATCTGGTTTTCTTCCTACTAGCTAGGTGGTGTAAAATGAATTAAGTTAAGGTTATTCTGACTGTAATATTTGTTGTTAATTTAAATCCCGTTCTTTAGGTGGCTGTTTCCAGCGAAAGATTTATGCAAAATTTGATGCTGCAGGTAAGTTTTTAAGGTTTTGTTTATGGGAACTATTTAATTGGGGATGTGACTAACGTTAAAATTGTTAAATATTGTTAAAATTTGAAAATAGAAAACAAAAATGTAATTTTGGCGATGAAATATCACTCATTACAATGTGGGACTTTCCCTTTAAGCAATTTGGAATGTGATAAATGAGTAAATATAAGAAACTTGTGCTGGGGTCAAAAAAATGGGTACGTTTTGTCACATCCTTGCTACAATTGCTACAGTTATCTTAACGTTTTTAAATTTATTTCTCTTAAAATTTTAAGATTTTGGACTATTATCGCTGTGATCGTCTCTACCTCCTAGTAAGCATCAAAGAAATTCTGGCACATTATGATGACGATGGGCATCCATATCACGTGAGTCATCGTAAAATTCCCAAATGCATGTTTAAAAACTTAGTTTCAGGCTTTTTTTTCGTTCTGTTTTAGGATCTTTTCGATGAATTTTTAAGTTTAATTGACCAAAATGATGAAATGCAAAATAGTCTTATGAGCCAGTGGGATTTGCTAATGAAGGTGGTTGTACCCATCAGCAAGCAGCCCTCGTATCGGGTAATTTTTCTATAAAAATAACTTTTCTGGGAGCTTATTTTTAATTAGAAAGCAGATCATTGGGTTAATTTCCTTGTGCATTTTAGGTTGATACCCAATCGGAAACGTTATTGTGGTTCACACTTATGGAACAGGTATGTTTTCACTTCTATTTCGGGTTTAAATACAGATTAGAGTTTTCACATTTCCTGGGGAAAACATGAAATTGTCTAGGAATTTGAAAATTTTGGCCAAATTCAGGAAAATCCGTTTCAAAAAATTATTCATTTTATTTCTAGAAAGAAAACCTGTATTTAGTTTACTTAGCTCAAAAACGTGCTTTTTAAAACCAGCATCAAAATCTCCATGAAAAGACTATTTTATAAATCACAATTTTTAGACTGGAAATCAAACTTTCTAAAATAATGATTTTTGAAATCCAGATTTTGCCAAAATTGTCGTTTCCGAATCATATTTTTTGCACTGAAATCCAGATTGTGACGGTATAATCTTTTAATTTCTTCCAGAAATCGCGATTTTTAAAATCATAATTTTTGTCACAGAAATCAAAATTTTCTACAATCATGATTTCTTTAAAAAAAAATCCAGATTTTGCAAATATCCGAGTTTCCTAATCACAATTTATATACCCCGATGTACTGCAATCGATCTTTTTTAAATATATTCAGAACTTTACATAAAAACTTTACATAAGCCCAAAAAAGTTGGGAAAATTTAAAGAGCCCGAATTAAGTGACAGTCTGCAATGCTTGAAAATAACAAATTGTTGAAATTATTTTTAGTGCGAGCTCCTACAAGCTCTTCTGATATATTTCAAAGGCAAAAAACCTAATGCGAGGATGTTTCTTTCGCTTTTAAAATCCTTTAAGGTATGAACCACGTTTTGCACGTGTCAGGGGCGGACTGGCAAATAAAAACATAAATTCATGTTAAAAATATTTTTGGGGGTAAATATTTTCAAAGGGCCAACTCGGCCAGTCCTCCCCTGACGCTTGTTCATATTTTGCGAAAATATTCTCATCCAAATGCACCAAAATATTCTTGCAGGAACAAGGATTTGGATGGCAACAGATCCATCGTTTAGACGTGAATCCTTCTCTTGAAGTTTTGAAAACGATAAGGCATGTTTTGCGTGTTTTTAACTACAAAGCTCATCATGTTCTCTAATATTCGGCCTTTTTCTTTTGCAGCCAGTTGGAATGTTTAATTTTACTGCAAGCACTTAACCTGCAGACTTTACAAACCGAAGACAATCGGTATGCAACTTGACTTGATATCTCATTTTTATGCGAATCAAATTGTATTTACCGTTAACTTCGTTTTAATAGTTTAGGATACTTTCTCTACCGGGATAAATCAATATGGCAGGTGAGTTGAAACAATTTTCCAGTTTTACGTTATTTATTTTGGCGAAAACTGGATTTTGTGTTGACATTTGTGGTTTTAAAGGAAATTGACGACATCATGTGCCGCATGGGAGCGCTTCGAGAACCCTCCGGAAAGCTTGCATCGGTGCTATGCCTCGCGTGGGCCGTCGTTCGGTTTTACGTTTTAGGGGAAGTTGCGTCGCAAAATGCAGCCACTAGGAGTCTGGGAAGCGCCGCTCTCCAGTCTGGTGCATTTGAGTTTCTACATTCTATCACGTTGAATCCAGTCTTTCAAGGAGATGGGGTGTGTATCTCTACATGAATTCAGTTTGGATTTATTTTCTGTTATTCTGTCATTTATTTGACTTATTTTCTGCTTAGGTTGTTTCGAGTTGCACCCATTCAGTTATTTACTGGCTGCTGTCGACTCTGCTTTCCAAATTTGAAGATAGTTCCCTTGGAGATACAAGAGTAAGCAAATTTAGTTTTAAGTTTGAAAATTTTTACATATTTCGGGGAAAATTTCTGTTATTTGCCCAAAACAGGCAAGTAATATTTTACTGAATCTCTTTCAGAAGAAATTTTTAATTGCAAAAAAAATTTGTGAAAATTTGCTGTTGTTTAATGAATAATTTGAAAATTTGCCTGCAACCAAATACTTTTTTTTGTTATTGGATTTTTATTTCCCTTTACAAATATTTTTGTAAATTTCTAAGAAGAAATTTGGAAAATCATTTGTCGAATATGTTAATAATTTGAAAAATTGGCTTACAATGAAAGTTTTTTAGTTGTTTTTTTTTTAAATAAATTTCCGACAGTTGAATAATTTGAAAAGTTGACCTACAATGCGTTATTCTTTTTACTAGCTTGAAGTACCTTTACATAGAAATTTATAAATTTTCTAAAAATCCAATTTAATTTTTTTTTAAAACTGAATGAGAATGCATGTAATTTGAAAAATTTACCAACAAATAATTGATCCTTGTTACTGGATTTTAGTCTCTTTACAAAGCTGCTGGTGAACTGGTTAAGGACCCAAAAGTGTCTGAAATTTTTTGGGAAGAGGTAGGTTCTTCCCTTATTGAACCAAAAATGGTTAGTTTTCGTTTACTTATATGATGTTAAATAAAAATTTCAGGGCTTAAACTTAGGAATCCTGTTATCCACGGCCATGTCCACCTTCCCTCACCGTTTCATCACCCTCGTCGACTTTCTAACCGGCCTGGCCCAATCGTCACCTTCGAGTGCGTCCAGAGTTTACGACTGTTTCAGGCAACTACCGAATTTGACGTTTTCGCTTCTGCCGGAAATGGACGTCGAGGAACTGCATGGCGACGAGCAAGTGTGGCGACTTAGGCAGGATTTCATTACAGGTGATAATATGAAAATGTTGTTTATGACCAACGCCCTTGTGCTCAGTAGAAATTGCCAACCCGAAACTTAGATGGAATTTGGTTTTCAAAATTTCTGAATGATTGCTTTAATTATTACTTGCTTTAGACACAATATGCCTTCGTGCCGGAACCGTGGGATATTCCATGTCTACAAAAAGTTAGTCCTAGTTTTCTTCATTTTTCTCAAGACTCGTAGGATTTACAGTTACATCTTTAATTTTACCAAATCTGAAAAGGTCAAAGTTCGTACAGTGTGGTTCAGTGGCAGCAGGAAGTAAATGGTTGGGAAATCAGTCTTCGCATGATGACGGCAATTACTGGTTTAGGTAACCATTTTGGCTCCTCGCAGCCAAATACTTCTGCTGATTTTTATTTTCGGAAATCGGGAAAATTACATGTTGTATTTTTAGAGCAAATTTCCCGAAGTCAAATTCAGAACGTGGCCAGCCTCACGCAGTTGCTTCGCCACATCTTTATCATGGAACCAGACACGTACTTGGAGCTTTATCCTTTGGTTGATCAGCTGTTTTTAGTCATTCAGAGGTAAGATCCAGAAGTTTCCTGCCGATCGGTAGTTTGCCAAAAATGATGTTTTGAATTCTGTATCAGGTTTGCCAAGCTTCCTAATCCTCCTGCTGGCGTCATCTCCTCGGCGCTTGATTTGGCTTCCTCAGTTCGAGGGGATGAAAGGCTGTTGCGGATGTGGCAGCGGCTAGTACACGTTGGCTTTTTGCCAATGAACCCTGACGTCCCTGCGACATACCTGGAGTAAGGAAAAAAGTTTTTTTTACTTAGTTTTCTGGAAATTATAAAGAAATAGATTATTCTTACAATATTAGTATTGAATTTTCCTCATTGCCTATTGTTTTTATTTAGAAACATTGAATTTGCTCACGGTACCATCAATTCGATTATTTCGTCGTGCGAGTGTGTTACCGGGGAATATTCTGTGACTTTGGCCTTTTTAAACCTGGTCTCAACTTTTGTGCCGGTACGTAGTCTCTAAAACAGTTGGAGCCCTTGCAAAAAAAAGTCTATAGATTTTTTTCTTTTAATCTTGGTTATTTGGCCCAATAATGGAGGTTTTAAAATATTAAAAAAAAATAAGATTTTATGCAATTCTAACAGGACTTCTGCCTAAAAATCATGAATCGGAATTCACAATTTTTTGGAAAAATTTATCCAGGGGTACGACGTATTGCTTCAGCTTGTTCAATATTTCTTTAAGGCGGATTTCCTCGAATCCACAAAATGACATTCAAATTTCACTCCAAATACGAGAAATAAAATGCCGTGCAAAATTTACAAAAATTCTTTTCAAATTCCACGATTCTATGGAAATTTTATTTCCCATCTAAAAATCACATTTTAAAAATTGCAATTTTGGCAATTTCCTAGTTTCTGAAATCGCAATTCCATGAAAAGTTCGAAGCACACTTTTTTTTTTGGGTCAAATAAATTAAATTTTTTTTTCAAATGATCTAGATTATTTGTTGTAAGTTCATTTGTGTTATTAACTTAAATCGATTCTCTTTTTTCAAAGATAATGATCGAGCGTAATGATTTACACTTTTCGGCCTGTGTTGCATTTATCGTCCGAGAAATCTTCCCTTCCCATTCCCGCTTCTGGTATCGCACTTCCCAGCAGAAGGAAGAAATGGCCGAGAAATGCTTGAACGTCTTTCACCTCATCTTAAAATTGCCAACATCTGAAAAACGTGTAAAGTATGTAATGTTTTAATAGGAAATTTGAACTCCATTTGAAATAACTGAAATCATATTTAAGACATAAATATGAAATTTAAAAACTATGTGTACTATAAATGTATTTTATTCAAGTGATTTCAGGAAAATTTGGGAAATTTTGACCAAAAAAATTGTCAAATTTGTGCAATTTCTATGAATTTTTGTGAAATTTTGAAAATTTTGTGGAAAAATTTTGGATAAATTATGTTTTTGTCATGAATAGTTGGGAAATATGCCAGATGTGCTCAAATGTGGGTATCTCCCTGAACTAAACTATAAAACGTGATACATTCTTACGTTGGGATTTTTTTTTCCAGATCTGATGGTCATAGTAAAAGCTCGTTGCAGTCGGTTGTCCTTCAGTGCCTTTTGCACCAGGAGGCTGGACATGCCTTACTGCAAATCATTTGCCAACTCGAAAGTCGGCCGGCGAGGCAGGATTCTGGTGAAGGGGCTAGCACCGGCGAGGATGCCATTCCCTGTTCTCTTCAACAGCAAATTGGGTACCAATTTATTTGCCAGATTCGGCTTGCTGCAATAATTTTACCACGAACAATTCAACATTTTTTATCTTTAGTTGGGGTTCGGGCCAACGCTTGCAGCCGTATAAGCTGGCATTATCGGTTCTGAACAGACTTCTGATTCTTTGGAGTTGTGATGTGCCCGAGCAGGAGTCCATCCTCATCACTACGCTCTGTTCCAACCCGCACGCTATCCGGACTGTCGCCAACTACATCTATCAGTCCGATATGAGACTCGCAACATTGGCTGTACTTTTAATGAAGCGATTTGCCAAGGTAAAAAATGCCAAAAAAAGTGTATGATGTACTGGTTTTGGAACATAATTTCTATATGTATTCCTATAGTATTCCAATATTTGGGAAAAAATACTATGCTATTATTCCTGTTTTGAAAAGAAAATTCTTTCGATATTCCTGTTTCGGGACAAAATCTCTAAATATTTTTATATTTGACAAAAAGATTCATATACTATTACTGTTTTAAGAAATAATTCCTCTATTCTTATGTTTTGGGAAAAATAATTCTTATATTTCTAGATTTTATGTGTTGTGAGATAAATTCTTATATTATTCTTGTTTTAGAAAAGAGAATTCTTGTTCTTTTGCTGTTTTGGAGGGAAAAATTTTTGAAAGATTTCTGTTTCAAGGGAAATAATTACCTATATTTCCTGTTTTACAGAAACGTTTCAGAATGAGGCATGTTCTTATTAAAAATATTTTTTTCCTGATGACTAGGTACTGCCTATCTCGCTTCTGGTTTGCTTGGGTGCGGATGCCGCCACTTTTTGCAAGCTGCTCTTGTTTCGTTTGGAAGCCAGGGCCGAGGACATCCACCTGAAAGCAGCCATTCTTACGTTCATGGCGGCGTGTGTGAAAAGCCAACCAGGAACCACCGAGGTCTTCATCGGGGACCTCCAGAACGTGCAGGGAACTAGCGTGGTATTTAAAAGTTCAGAAGTTTTTCATCGCGAGGGATAATTTCTGAGAATCTTGAATCAATGATGACATATGTGTTTACAGAAACAGGAAAAGGGCAAATGTAGGAGTCACTGCTTACGACTGGTTGTGGATATTCTCAGACGCACAAGCGAGGTTTGTTTAAGTATTTTTTGACTAGTTATTCAATTTTGTTGATGCGATGTTTTGTTCACTAAACAAAATTGCAAATTTTTTTAAGGAACTGTCTGTTCTTGACGAGTTACGGGCCGCTGCACTTCTTTTTCTTAAAGCACTGTGGGTTGGAAGACAGGCTGTTGCCTTAAACGACTTGAGAACATGGTATGTGGTTTCGATTTGCTTACAAAAAAATTGTCTTGATTTTCTTTCTTGAAATCAAGATTTTCTTTCTTGAAATCAAGATTTTCTTTCTTGAAATCAAGATTTTCTTTCTTGAAATCAAGATTTTCTTTCTTG
>JAQIXP010004840.1:0-11068 GCA_034700285.1 Proteroiulus fuscus | reverse complement strand
AATTTCCATTTTAATTATAATTTTTTACGCTCTTATTATTAAAACCAACTTGTTTCAAAGTGAGACTGTCCCTTTAAGCATAAATAGCTTGTTTGCAAATTGTTCAGTGTTAAAAACTATGCATTGTAAAATATTGTGTATATATGTGTGGTTTGTTTTCAAATTGATATCTAAAGTAGAATTCTCATTCCCTTCAATTCAATTCAAGTCAGTACCCTTTACGATCAGCATATCATGATGCCATTTGGTAGGGGGGTTATTTTAACCCTTTACTGCATGTGGCATACATTCAGGAGGATACTCCCACGTCATAAATGTGGCATGTCAAAATGCCTTTATCATAATAAAAGTGGAAATTTGTTACAGAAAACTACCCATTGCCATGCATGAATTCTGCAGAAAAGATCATTCATGGTTGTACAGACTTTCTATTTTGCTAACCACGTGACTAACCTTCGTCTATTACTTGTCTAGGCTTATCGTTAATTTTGCAGGTTCATTCCCCCTGTAAGGTGTTCTATTGACAAAGGTGGTTGAAAAATGGGAAAGTATAAGTGCCATTAAATAGTTTTAGTGCAGATAGTTGCAGATTAACTTTAATTTCCACACATTGCACAGTTAAACAGTGGGCCTATTACCCTGAAATTGTATACCTGTTAATCTACGAGCAAAAACCAGCATAATTCAACCATTTCAAAATGTCTTAAGTTGTTTTGCAAGACTAGTCTTAATTGTTTTATAACGTTAATTAAATGTTCAGATGAGATGCTCGCAAATGCAATTCCAAGGTTTATTCGTTTTTATGAGGCTGTCTTAGTGGTGTTTTCTATAGCGATCAAATAGAGTTAAGACATGCCTTCCATTAGCATCTATATACGAGGTTTGATGCTAACGTGTGTTGAATGTAAACTACATTTTCTGTACTTCTAACATTTTTTTGGTGTTTGTGCATTCAAATAGACGATTCCAAATTCTAAATCCATTAAGGATGTTTATTTTTCTGAAATATCCTGAAAGATGCCTAGTTGGTAATGAAAAACATGCAGTCGTTTCATATACACAGTGAATTGAATGAGTGTTTTACTGGGATATATACCGGTATATCCTGTCTGATGGCAGTAATTATAGATACTGTTAGACTGTTAGTAGCTATTGTATACGCTCATAGTAGTCACATGACTGTCCTTGAGGTTTATTCTTCAGTCTTCACCTTGTAAAATGTACAAAAATCCATACCAAGTCGCAAATGTCATTGAGTACATTTGCATATATTTAAGCCCTTTGATATATTTGCAGATTTGTGTAATATATTTGCAAAACGAAAAAAGCTTAACGAAGATAAATGTTTGGCTATATAAGGCATTACTTTGGCACTGCTATGGTTTATTAACATATAAATCCTGGAATTTATTGTATAAATTGACATGTTTTTTAGATTTTATTTCAGTTGGGAATTATTTCCTTATATTTTGCTTAATGAAAGCAAGACGCGTATAGATCATTTTTTAACTGCGTGTATGATTTCGTCTAAAATGGGAAATTTGCATAATATGCCATTGTTTGCATTGTGGCGTGCATTATAAGCTGTATAAATATTGACATTATTTTGCACAAAGTATAAAAAAAATGATTTACATGTAACTTACATTAATGCTAGAAGCTTAAATGGATTTTTGAATAAAGTTCTATCCGTGAATTTAATCTAATTCTCATGTTGGGGCAGATACCATACAAAAAAATACTCGATAAAAAATAAGGTTAGATGGAAAATTTTTAGAGAAAACAGAAATTCAACCATATATACAACTCTATCGATATATGCTCGTATTTATTGTAGCTGCTCGTCAATTAGGTATTCAAGGACACATTGTGCAGAATTCGTTTTGAGAAAATGTGAAAATAGGAGACATATGCCTTGGATTCTTGTGAAACTTTTGGAAATTAATTTAAGTTTTAATTTTTAAATACTCTCGTGTAGGGTTGTCCATGTATTACGTAACGTTGGGGTAGGGAGAAAAGAGTGATACCCAGTATTATTAGATTTTATGTTTATGGATTTTAGGGGATGATGTGAGAAATGAATGAAGCTTTTGCATTTTTTTTCACTCCTCCTGCAATTTGTGGTAAATAGTTTAATGATTTCATTTGCTGAAAGTTATATGCATAAACTTAAAAAACGAAAAGTTCCCTCACACTATTCAAACCAGCTTTTAATGCTTCTGTGGCTTGATGAGGAGAGAAAATATTGGAAAAAAGCAGAAAAACTGCGCATACCCTAGAATAAAAAAACACCTGTTCACAAAATTAATTAAATGTTAGATGGTTTCCATTACTCATGCCCTGATCAATTTGTAGAATAGTCGCATATGTTACCAAAATATGCTCCCGTGTAAGCATTGGATTAAGGACTTTTACATTTTTAATCGATTTGATAAATGAGGCTCGCTATCTCGTACATTTGTATATAAACTTCGTAGAAGTCAGATTCGTAGTTTGGAAAACTAATACCTATTGTGGCACAATATTAAGTTAAAGAGATTTTCAGTATGCATTTGAAGTATTGGAAGAATTAGAAGAATTTGGCAAGAATTATTGGAAAGGGATTTCATAACATTGCTTGCATGTATGTGGTACTATGCTGGATATATATAGACCCCCATAAATCAACCCTTATATTTTAATTTGCGGTCATAAATTCTTGATTTATATAATGGCCTAATGGATGTCTGACATACACCACATGAACGACTTTATATGATATAAATTCTTAACCTAAAAAAAATGTCAAACTCAAAAAACGAAAGAAAACTTGTTTATTACGACTTAGGGCCAGTTGCGCCAACAACAGTTAAGTCTTAACCCTGGGTTAATATGATCATGTGACTGATTTGGGTCAATGAAAATTCAGGAATGTAAAGTCGAAAACCTTAGATTAGCATTGGGTTAATGTTAACTCTTGTTGGTGCAACTAGCCCTTAGTGTTATATGTAGTCTTTGAATTGTTGACTTCTGCCACATTCGTTTAATAACTGTAATGCTTCTGTTTAACCTGAAATTTTAATAATTAGTGTATCACATGCAATGATATGTACTGATGTGCAAATTAAAATTCTTACCACTTATGTTATGGGCACAGTAAAATTGATAAAATTTGCACGACAAGCTTTTTGAGGGATCCCCTTTTCAGCTTACTCTTAGTTTGATCAGCATATAGCCATGTGGCACTCTGTAAACTATATGGTTATGGGTTACACGTGCTATTTAATGTTAATATTTCGTAATACCTTTTTACAATTATGAATTGGATATGCTAATATAATGTAAATAAATACTTCCTAACTGGTTAAGATGCATCAAGAAAAGGCAATTGAAGCAATTTTAGTGATGAAATCTTAAACTGCATTTTAAGTATGAAATGAAAAAGTCTGCATTTATGGTAATTCACTTTGAAGCACAGTCATGCATGCATAGCTGAGACAGAATTGGTTTTTCTTCCTAAAAACCTATCTTATTTCGACAATATAAAAATGCCTTCACAAATTGCTACTGAATTTAAATCGTTGGAAATAATTTCCTGATATTATCTCCCTGAATGGGGGAAGAAAGTTTCGAGGAATAATATTATTGCTCAGTTAGGTTTTCTCAGTAACAATGTACTTGCTAGATTTTCGTTTGATAAATGGAACGAATCCTCGGTATATCTACTCGTAATCTGTACCGATCAGGAATACACAATATTTCTGCCACACCAATAATATCTTCTTAAGAAATCGACATTACTAGAATTTTTCAAGTGGAAAAATAACCGAATTTCAAGCATTTATTAAAGACATTGTACTATTGTAGCTTTAGTGGAAAATTGAAGATTTAACTTGATGAGCTCTTGAGCATCCAAGGGAGCATGCTGAGAAATACACAATTTTTTCCAAACACGTGTTAGTAATCATGTTTTGTGTCCTAAATTGTTATCAAATTATTTTAAGAGCCAAAATTGGGTTTCAGATTGTTGGGTGTAACAAAAATCTTGCAGTTGAGAAAATTTTACCAAATCTAATCATGCTATTTTTATAACAAATATGAGAGTGCACCCAACAAAAAAATAGTCTGCAGAAAATTCGAAGTTTCTGCAGTTTATTTGCAGTCTAAAACTGCAGAAAAACTGTAATTGAAATCTACATTTCTGAAATTTTATGAAACAAAAGTCTGCATAATTTGTGCAGTTTTTGTGTAGAAAACGTGCATGTTTTTTTCTACAGTTTTTCTGCATTTTTTTCTACAATATTTCTGTAAATTGTCTACGGTATTTCTGCATTTTTTCTACATTTTTGTGATACAGAAAAATGCAGAAAAATTGCAGAAATGCTACATAAAAAATGTAGAAAATCTGTATAAAAAACAACATGCAACTTTTCTACATAAAAACTGCACAAATTATGTAAACTTTTGTTCCATATAAAACATCAGAAATGAGATTTAAAGTACAGTTTTTCTGCAGTTTTTGACTGCAGAAGACTTCGAATTTTCTGCAGACTTTTTTGCTGGGTGGTTAAGTATAATTTAAGGGCATGAATAAAGTTAAAATACTTCATCGGGTGCCATTTTGTAGGGCATTTCCTAAATATGTTTCGATTTTCTTTGAATCCTCTTTGAAATGTAAGCCTATATCGCGATTACAATTGGGTCTATTATTTATTTTAAAGTTTTTTTCTTATGACTTGATATTAACCAAATCTGAAAAAAAATTCAACTTAAATAGAATTAAACATTTGAAAGTAGAAATGTGTTTTTGATACAAGTGACTTGCATGAATTTTTCGGTTTTTGAGAGATATTTTTATTGATTTTATGAGAGCTATATAATGCACATACAACAGCAGTATTTACATTAACTACAAGAAATTCCAAAAAAAGAATGTCTACAGAACTTGGTGGAATTAATGAACTTTACTTTTGATAGTAAATTATGAAATTAACTAGATTCAATACAATTTGAAGTTATTTATTATCAATATCTTAATAAAAGGATTGATGTCAATTTGTCTAATTGGATTATGCAAATGTCTTAAACCTCTTTCAAAAGTTTCCGAGAAAGTAATTAACTAAATTTAGGCAATACAAAAATACATTGAATTTCAATTACCAACATGAATAATACCAATAATATTTGCATAGCTTTGAATATTGTCGGTATGAATTGATCAAACTTTGCTCTCAAATTTTCATAATATTGCAAGAGGTAGACTTTATTATAACTGAAAATTCTGACTTATGCTAGCTTGCAATTTTTTTAAGTTTATTCCACGAAATAGTTTATGCTAATATACTCTTTTTACTTGCAAATATGTTACTGTTATTAATTTATAAATTCAAATATTTCTCCGCAGCAATTGTTTATTAAATTTCAGCTATACGCTTATTCTACTTTATTGCTTATTTCCAAATTTATTTTTAACTTTCGAAATTTGCAATGCATGTATAGTTCGTAGAATACATGCACTCAAGAAATTTATTTTTTATTTTTTTCTCTCCCTGCTTCCATTCTTCTCCATTAAGAACTAAGTATAGTAAGCATTATATAGAGAAGATTGTTTATTCCTATGTAAGGAATGTAGCCTATATCTATATTCTTAAGCTTTTGAATTTTTAATTACAGACTTGAATTGGAATGAAAAAATAAATTTGAACTCTTGGGAAATTTCAATCTAAGGCGAATCTATCCCTAAATTGAATGAGAACTATATATGAGGGCAGTGCACCTCTTGCACATATAATTCTGTACTTCGAAACGCATTTGAAGATTGAAAAAAAAACTAAGAAGTTTAAATGTGTTGCATTATGCATTGCATTGTTTTTCCATTTCTGAAGTTGTATTTTACAAGCAGACCCCATTAGACAATATCTTGAGTTTTTTTTCTTCTTCTGTGTAATGGGCCATAGAGAAGGACCCTGAGGAATTCTTTGATACCATCTTGCAGTATATTCTATGCCAAGATTTCGCCTCCTAACACATTCTTGATCCCATTGGCTATAGTCTAAATTTCTTGACTTGTGGTTTATTTGCCTTTTTTCATCTTTTTTTTAAAGATATTTTGTGCATACATTATATGCAGTCACTTGTATAGGCCGAAATGGGAATATAATGTAGCAGTGCATGTATCATTGGAATGTTGAACATGGGAAAAGTATGTTGTCCATTTTCATCATTTTTCTGTAAATGTATAATTAATGTAGATAGTTCTGCTCTTGCAGTAAATTTTAAATTTACGATTTTTAAGAAATGTCTTTTGAGCAATATATATCAAGTATGTTGGATTAAGTGATCATGCTCATTTTTTGAACTAGATATTTTACTATTAGCTATTTTTTTTTTCCAAAGTCATGTTCCAAAACCACAAGGTTAATTAAACAAACATGACTTTTAATTTGTTAGTTCTGGTATTAAAGGAATGTGTGCATAAATTATTATGCTTACGTTATACATTAATTACGCAGTGTGCATTCAAATTATATAATTTTGATTAGCCAATTATTATTTTTAAAATCCGTTTATTTTTATAGTGCAACAAAATTACGAATGCGTGAATAATTTCACCAATTTAAAATTTTTAAGCGCTTAATTGTGCACCATTAACAAATTTCACAATGACATGGAAATTCCAGCAACAAATCGTGAGCTTTTAGCTTTAACCTAAAATAATAACCATGACATAAATTTCATAATTGTATGAACTTGTTAACTCAAGCGTAACTGATTCTTTCAACTAATGTTATTTGCATGAAATATAACCGTCTTTAAAAACTTTTAATTGTGAGCAAAGTTATTTGTTGAAAGCTTATATACAGAATTAGTTAATAAATTTTGACTATAGTCAAAGCAATCTTATGCCATAAAGTTGAAAGTCCTGGGAGGGGGGTTAAGGTTAACACCCACCGCCCCTGTAATTGCGCCCCTGGGTACGTAAGTGCACCCATATTGCTGCCAGAAGAACACCACGAAAAGCCAATATGAATCTATCTTAAACACTTATCTGAAAGAATAATAACGACAATTGTGACCTGAGGGTTTTCAGATTTCTGTTACAGTTAGATTAGTATGCATGGTTATCCCTAGTTCTCTTCCTGGTCGCTAGGTGTGCATTGGGATATGTTAGAATAAATTGGAGAATTCACAAACTTTCCAGTTCATACTATTTTTTGAACAGAGCACAGCTCCTATATGTTAGCAACCCCATATGCACTCGAATTTGTAATGATTGCCTGCCTTCAGGGGCTGTGGCACTTGTTGAAATAATAGCCTCTTCTGAAAAAGTCAAATATAATCACTTTTCTCCGTATCATGTTTTAGTCATTCATAAAAAATATAGTCTAGTAACGTATTATAGAAATGATGAATGTCACCTTTATATTTTATTTTATTTTAAAATTATGTTTTCAAAAATAATGTACGAATACATTTTGCTAACAATTTGTGAGTAGTAGGATTTAGGCCCATGTTGAGTTAAAACTATATTTTAGAATATACTGTAATAAAATTACTTAAAAATGTGAATACTTGGTATGATAATAATTGTAGGCTATACATTTAAAATAATGTAAATTTCGAAACATGCATTCGCTGTATATATTATAATATTATGCCTAATATTATAGGCCTACTAAATTGGAAGCTCGTGTATCATATATTAATTTCTGCCTCCCATTTCATTTCTTAAATTCGCCTGTCAGTAGTTTCTTGATGTTATTGATTTATTTATTTATTCGTCCAAACATCAGCTGTCAATTTTAGAATGAATCATTTAAGCTTTAGGCATGCATGAGAATACCAATATAGTTGAATGATTAAAATATCATAATATTTAATATTTTTTTACATGCATGCTTGCACTATTTGCCAAACACGCTTGATACCTGTCAGCTTTTTGTGACAGGCAAATAATAATAATAATACATGAAGCAACTGTCAATAAGTGCAATGGGCAAAGTTTCAATAGAAAATGAAAGTTTTCTTGAACTTTTGATTTGCGCTTGAAAACATCAGGCATACGTTTGAATTGCGTGCAAAAACATTCCCAATTGAGCTGTTCCAATAGTTGAAATCGTGTGAGTTCAGATCTTGAGAACAGAATTTGGAATTAAGTTTTGATGTGAAATATTCCTCTTTTGGCCTCAGTGATGACTGTCAATTCACTTTTGCGCACCCTGAAAAGTCATCACTGCCATCAAAATGGTGTCTGCAGCCGTTGTACGTTGTAAATCGATAATATTCTGTCGTTGTTCATGATAGTATAAGGCCCTTTAGCTCCCCTTATTTCATATCTCCAGCACGATACCATCGTATATTCTTCAGTTCACGGTATATATACTGGTTAATGCGAGGTAATTTTTACATACTGCATTAATAAAATACGGCCTCAATCGATAAAGACAAGGAGAAAAACACGTAAGACTGACTATACCTTTTTCACTTTTAGCATCATTCCACCTTAGGCCTACTTTCTTACTCGCTTTTCTTGGGATTTTTTCCCCTTCGGTGGGTGGTACTTCATGCACAAATATTTATGTCATGTTTCACGTGGATATATAATATGCTAAATTAAAAATGGTTTCTGCTATTTTTTAACTTATAATTTGAATTTATAGTATGCAAATATAATTCTAAGATAGGTGTATAATCCCAACACTTAAGCTTTTGCTGCTAAAACAATTTGCATATTAGATATCCACTGCTTTGAAAGTGGTTTCAACGTTTGAGTTTTATCGCGTTTTTGTTCAATTTTAAATTAAAATTAATGAGATATTGTATATATATATTATTCATCTTGACAATGTATAAGCTATATGTAAGGCAAGAGTATGCATTTATTGGATTAATTCAGATAAATGTGCACGTGGGTATATAAGCTAATTCTTGTATAATTTAGTCTAAAAAATGCAGGGAAAACGTGAGTACACAGTTAAGTAGTTTTGATCGGGATACAGCATGGCAGAAACGTGTGTAATTTGACCAAAGTTTAGAGTGGGGTCTGGATATAATTTTATGCATAATTCTGCATTGAATTTTTACTGCATATAAATATAGTTAATGTTAAAAGGTTAAGTGGAACATGTGCTCTATAGGTTGTAGGTATATTTATTTATATAGGCCTAATTGAATTTTTGTATACGAGAAGTTCGTAAGTCTGGTTATATGTTACCGAGAGATCGTTAAGAGAATCATAAATATTTCATAGAAATAAAAAGGGAATAGCCTCATTAAAACACTTTACATTTACCTATGTATATGTGAAATATTACTATATTAGTATATGCAAATTCCTGTAGGAAATGCATTTCAGAAATAATTCTGAAATGTATTTTGACGAATTTCTGCAGAAATGTTTGGTATAAAACGTAACAACTTATAGAAGATTCTGCATGACACATGATCTGTTTCTGCTTCGTGGTTAAAATATATTTTATGCAGAGCAATGTCAATTTTCTTGCAGAAATTCGTCATCTTAATTCTCTACAAAACATTTATGCAAAAATATTATGAAAGTTAGTTAAACATTGATTGAATAACTATGAAAAAAACTCACCTTAATTCCTTCAAAAAGTAATACCAATAATAAGTAATTAAATATCAATTAATCATTAAAACTTTCATCTTTAATATGTAATATTAATAAAAAGGTATGTTATTTTCATTCAAAATTAGCGGTTGTTATTATAATATTATTATTGTAAAGGTAGATAGCTAGACTATTATTATTATTTTATTTTTGTTTTAAACTTATGGACTACAAGTATAGGAAAGCATATACGAGCGTACAATAAAGTTTAATATTAGCTTTAGGGACTTAGAAATAGATTAAGATATAATTAAAAAGCCCTTGTTTTATTTCAAGTTGATAGAATTTGTTAAATATAAATATAAAGGTCACTAAAGACAAATACAAGATGTAGTTTACAGGTTCCATCTTCTGCATGGTTGTTTGTTTAATATAAACTTAGGTCTTGTTTTTATTTATTTTATTACATTTTGAAATCGTAAATCTAAAACCCTGCAGCTTTTTACACTGTGCTGTTGATGAAAGTCTAGCATATAAGCTGTAGGTGTCAAAATGTCATTCTGATTGTAAACATAACTTTAATATCTGAAAATGCCACTGAGCCACATGGAAATGTCTAGACTATTGGCTTTCGTTTGTATTTAATTATTATTGTACCAATAAACCAAGTGTACATTTCTAGAAACTTAATTAAAACCCACAATAGCTTGATATTTGCATAGTTTCTGCGTGCATGCACTTTTCGATGCAAATAGCTTCGGTTAATTCATGTTATACACACGGTTGACTGATTTTTCAGCAGATTAATTATAAAGCTTTTCATTTCAATTAAATTACATATTTCAATTTTATTAAGCTGGACAATTATGATTTAGTCCAAAAAATCAAGATTTAACATTGCGTGCTGAATTAATGTCTTGATTAATATTGTCAATGTTTATCAAGGTAAATTCTGAACCCCGTTAGTAACGGGTAAAATGTAATTTTATATTTATATTACATTTAATTTTAATATAATGTTATGAAGCCCATTGGCCATAAACTTTAGATTGCATATTTTACGTTTTTCTGCACGGTAACATCAGAATGCCTTTAAGAATCCTAGTTTCTTCAATTTCAAAATGCTTTCTTTTTCAGAATTCGTGTTACGAATTTTTTTCATAAGGAAAGGAGGGGTATCATTAAGGAGTGTTTTCTGCCCATCCTTCGATTTGAATGAAACTTGGCAGGGATAAAGTAGACCATATTACGCGTCTAATTGGAAAGTTTTGAGAAAATTGGGTTACAGAATTATTTTCCATGGGGCCCTGAAGTTAGGTACTAAAGGGTTATACGTAAAACTGAAAAAGACCGGAAATGGATCTATAAATCGGAAACCACTTAAAGAAAAGCTGTGGGATTTTCTAGAATACTAACAAACATTATTAAGAATAAATCTGGAAAGTTTCATTCAGATATATTTATTAGTTTTTATTCTGTGAAATATTTTATTCACAAAACTAATAAAAAATGACGAAA